>JAVQJL010066594.1:0-10948 GCA_036024295.1 Nannoperca obscura
AGAGAGAGAGAGAGAGAGAGAGAGAGAGAGAGAGAGAGAGAGAGAGAGAGAGAGAGAGAGAGAGAGAGAGAGAGAGAGAGATTAGTGTAGCTATCCCTTTGGCAGTAGACAGTAATGAGTTGGTGCTTTGTGTGATACATATGATAATGCATTCTGGACATGACAGAGCGTCCAATTTGAAAAAGTGCAAACTAGAGGCTGCAGTTGCAATTTAAAAATGGATTACCTTAATCCTGAGACAGTTGAAGTTAGGCGGAGGAAAGCTCATAAAAAAAATAACTGTGTATGCATGTTATGTATTCAGATAATCAACAACTGTACTCTTTTCTATTTTACACCTGGGTTGTGTCGTGTCAATATGAGCACATTTGGCTCTCACTTATGAATATATGCAGCGTAACATAAAGAATGTGTAATTTATGACAGCTATAAGGGGGCTGGAACGCATGCTGGGGTAGATTACTTTGACCCTGATTAGGAAGTAGCGCGAGGTGGAGAAGCAGGTATACTTTCTACAGTTTATATAAATGTGAACTTACATTTGTACAAATTAACATTGTTGTCAACTGTCATCTGGACACAGGGCATACCTTATTTGAAAGGTGTTAACTTAAATCCTTTATACTGCCATCATGTTGTTTACTCAAGTGAACTGAAATACCATATTTGGTGTTAGATAAACAAAACCAAGGAATATGTTCAGGGCATTATCCACCAATTGCCCACATCTATTGCAAGACTGTTGTATTAGATTCAGTATCAGATTAGAATAGTTTATTTAAATAGTTAGCTAATGCACACTGACAACTAGGTGGATTCTGAGTGATGGCAAATGCTATGTTGGACAATAATAATGTAACAGTTTTCTCTGAAGCACATTCGCAAATTGAACGTGCTCTGACTATATTTGTATTCTTGGTAGAATATTGTAAGATCTTGATTTTAAAATGTCTTGGATGACAATATTTTTAGAAAATGGTGCTCTGTATCTGGACTACATATGTGGCCTCCTTGTACAAACTGTGCTTTTTTTCTTCATCCCTCACCTGTATCTCACTGCTCACTGCCTCTGAACTGTCTTGACAGCTCTCCTTCCCCTAGCTTCCCTTCAAACACAGACACACACACACACACGCACAGATGAAAAAAACATCACTGAAGAAGTGCAGCACTAGGGGTCTAACTCACAAAGCAGCATTACTAATTTAGCTGGCGGACTGCACCTGACTAATAACCAATACATGTCTCTTTACTTTACAGTCCATTTTCCAGATCAGGCTTGAAGGGGTTAAATGTTTTATTCTGCAAAGTTTAGTTATCCTGCTTCATGAGACAGGCTTCAGGAATCCACAAACAACCTTGCAAACCAGCATATTGATTCTGTTTTATGTTGTACAGAGCTATGACAGGTTGAGAGAGTTGTGGAAAGTCAAGAACCAGAGGGCAAATGAGGAGCTGGGAGACAGAATAAAATATCAACAGATAAAGGGGGGGAGAGAGAAAGAGAGGGAGGCAGAGATGCTAACTTACTCCAAGAAGTGCTCCTCTGACAGACCAGTGCTTTTGCACTGAAGGACATTTCATCTGGAGACCAACGACCGACCTCGTGCCAATAAAACAATGTTAAAACTGAGGCATTAGGAAAGTGTTCTCTGTCTTCTCTGCTTCTCTGCCAAAGCTTCCCCCCTTCAATCTTGGCTGGCATTTCTGAGAGCTTGATGTTCTTTGCGTTGCCAACTTTCATGCACAGGCTATTCTGAGCTGTAGAAACACAATTTAGGTATACAAATATAGCTCATATTGCGTGTTTCACCACAATCCCTGGGTAGAGAAAGAACAAATCAAAGTTCCTATCAGTAGACACATATTGTATTTATAATGAGTGTCTATTCGAATGAACTGCAAGTCAATGAGCCTTTTAATTGTTTTCAGTTGTATGCAGTGTGCAACGTGATGCCGTCTCTCACAGTTCAGCAGAGTTTAATGAAGTAAACTATTTTAAAACAAACTCAGGTGACTATTAATCTTAACTCCACACTGACCATTTTGTGTGGTTCAATTGTATAAGATAATGTATGTATGGATGTGAACTTGCAAAATAATGTGTTCTCAATTCCAACTACAACTCTAATCAAAGTGATACATCTGTTATGACTAAATGCCCTCTGGAAACACAGTTTCAGTTTTAATCGCTGCATCAGTACGGCTTAAGCAAGTCTCATGCCAAGGCAAATTTGGTTATTCCAGTGAAATATGTTTCCATTGAGTCATCCTTTCTGTTCATAGTCTTATAATACATCTTTTCCGGTGGCAATCTTTCTAAAGAGCAATCCTCTTCAAAACAGCTCAAAGGCTTTGGCAAAAACAGCATCATCATCCATATCGAGTGGATGCTGGAGGCTTACTTGGAACATGGTTCATGGTTATTTATGGTGTGCCATTCAAATCAGAGTAACAGTCAACAATTATTTGCCAAATACTGCTTGTGTGAAGCCCAGCTCAATAGCCTCTTTAGATCTCTTTAGCTTGTTTTTCCTCATCTCTGTGTGTGTATGTGTCTGTCTCTCTCTCTCTCTCTCTCTCTCTCTCTCTCTCTCTCTCTCTCCAGACCACTAATCCTGCTCCATTGTCTCTCAGTGCTGGTTTATGGAGGGTAAGGACGTGAACAGAAGGGGAAAGCAGATATTATAATTAGAACCCCCACATTAACACCAGCGTTAAAATTCACAATTTGTTTACTTTTCCAGCTGAACCTGTTCCTGTATTCAGATAATAAACACATCTTCGTTTGGCCTTGTAGCTGTCACTCACTTTGCTGTCATTTCTTATAAATGTATGCATGACCAATAATATGCACTTCTTTTATTATCATTATCTATACGCTCATTTGGAAAATAGGATTGGTGATATCAGCATATGTTGTTATGTTGTGCTCGCTCACTTTGTCTAATCCCCCAAGGTAACAACCGGAGTTGTATTTCATGACCAGATATTGCCATTATCATTATTATAACTTATTAACAATATATGAATGAATCTTTTTTTTAATATTGAATCCCAATATTGAGAATATTGGTCCCACAAGTGTCACAAGCTAACTGTCAGTCACAGCACAAGCTTTTTACAAAGCAATGTTAAGTGTTTTCATTGGTTGACAAAGTTAATTCAGTCTATTACAATAGATTGAATAATATTCTTAAAATAAAACGTGTTATGAAACAACAAATAAGACACACTTATCAATACAAAACATCAAGACAAACATGCAACATTACTCCCTACATACACATTTACAATGATCTGCAATTATGTTTATTTGCATTTATTTATTTTTTCATTTTCAGTTTGCACGTGTGTGTGTGTGTGTGTGTGTGTGTGTGTGTGTGTATATATATATATATATATATATATATATATATATATATATATGTTTCCAGTTGACATGTTTTATACATCAAAATAAACAAGAAGTAATGCTGATTAAAAAGCTTAACTGCACACTGAACCGAATGTTGATAACAAGTTAAGTTGTTGAATGTTTTGGAAATGTCTGCAGTGCTGTCAAACAACCTGACAAAGTTTTGAAAGTCTGACTTATTAATATTTGATGAAATCCGTGGCTGTGCCATGCTAATGCACAACGTTAGCTAATCATCAATGCAAATCAGGCGGACCCTATCCCCACGTAGCTTCTGGTGAGATGCATCTCTGTTGCAGAGAGAATGAATGTTTGTTTGACACATGGTGACACGAATGAGAGACTGTGCTTGAACAGCTTTTGTCATGAAATGACAAAACTGAAATGTAGCTTTGGCTAGCTTTTACAAGAAAGCACTACGCTAACGTTGGTTGACGTAAGCTTACTTGTACCCTGAATGGCTAATTCAATTAACTTAAAGAAGAAAAAGAAAAAACTGAATTATTATACAACTTAATAATTGCGTACCTGGGGGTAAAGATAAACAAATAGGTTATAGTTTTACAATTAGCGTTAATTATCACTGAAACTCAAAATAAGTCAAGCTCCCTCGTGACATAATTAACTTACTCCTAGCCTCCTACCTGCCTCCGGTATGGAGTTTCACTGTCTTTGTTGTTCTTGTCAAACGGGTTTTCTGTCGCCAGCCTCTGTGTGTCTCTGCCGTTCTCACACACGGGAGACTGCAAGCAGGAAGTCGAGAAAAAAAAGCAGATAGCAGCTGATAAAAATAAGGAAGTAAACGCTATCGGGTCGAAGCTGAAGCCCCTTTTCTGCTGTCAAGTGAAAGTAGATCAGTCGGCGGCTCGCTAATAGAATTCAGGGCACAACGGCTGTGCTAAGGAAGTTAGCCGTCAAGCTAATTCCTCCACTGACTCCACATTATCTCAAAACAAGACCTAGACAGAAAGAAAAAAACAGAAGGGGGGAGGACGAGTGAGTACACTGCAGTGAGTTGCAAACTGGTAAGCCCCACAGGATGAGGGAGAATGCTTTTGGGAGAAATGCCTGTGTGTGTTTGTGTGAGGAGAAACTGTGTGAGTCAGAGACAGAGAAAATAGCAGAGCTGTGGTGAAAGAGGGGAGCTGGGGGATCTTTCTCTGCATTACAGCGTTTTTTTTCTACCGGTTGATTGTGTCAGCAGTGGAAAAGAGTACACAAACATAGCTCAGGAGAGGAAGGCTCCGAGGAGGAAAGAAATGTCTCATTGTGTGTGTGTGTGTGTGTGTGTGTTCTCTGTACAAGGCGTGCACTGTGGTCTGTCTTCATTCTTTCAGCTTCCCTCCTGCAAAATGAACCGAACAAAGAGGATGAGAGGGTGTAAAGACAAAAACGAACGCAACATGATAAGGTCAGGGCCTGATGACGCGCTGAGGGAAGCGAGAGAAGGAGAGTGCGGGTGCTGGGTCATACTTAGAGGACAGTCGGTACACACTCAGCACTTACTGTTTGTGAGTCAGTAAACAAAGTGAGCATGTTTGCACACAAAGACAGTCCACTGACTGCAGACAGGGTCTTCCTGTTTATTGCCCTTGCAAAATGGTGCATACTTTATGTGTAGCAAAGTGTGAAAGTGTTACTCCGGATGTTGTTTCCTGTGGACTTTGTTCTCCCTCCATATTGTGGTAATATTATATCAGAGGGAATTAGTCCTGAGGATCTTGGACTTTCCCCTGTGCAAGTATTAGGGCTGTTCACAGAAGGTCACAGCTATTAATAACCTGTCCTCTACTCTGTGTGTCTCCTATAAGACTTACCCCCAGAACTATTCTGAGACACCATGGACCACAAAGGGGAACCCCAGGAAGCGGCTGTGGGGCTGAGACAAGAGGAGCTTCCGCAGATGGACGGGTCATGTGACGCGTGCGAGCCTGACGAGGCCCAACCGGCAACACAAGTGTGCCACATCTGCAGCTTTGCCTTCTGTCCTGTGCATGCCGACAGACACGCCAGCAGCACACATCACCCGATAATGCCTTATAACCATGAGGGGACACAGGCTAATGGGCTTGGCAACAACAGAGACTTCAGAGTTGGAGATGGGGCTGAGGACGAGGCTGGTGCAGAGGGGGCAGCTGGAATGGGCATGAATCAGGGGCTTGGAGGGGCAATGGCTAATGGCGATGGGAGAGGTGATCCTGGGGGAAAAGAAGGAGCCCAGAACGGTGTGCCGCTGGAGGCCGAGCTGGGTGACGGAGCTGAGGGCGCAGAGGCAGGGCTGGAGGCCGTGGCAGCTGGGGAGGCTGGCAAGAGGGACACTGTGACAGTAGAGAGACTGCGCTGCAAGGAGCATGGGCAGGAGGGCTCCCTCTACTGTAAACCAGATGAGAAGATCATCTGCGTGGTGTGTGCTGTGCAGGGTGAGCACCGCGAGCATGAGATCATCACTCTGCATGAGGCCTACGTGTGGCAGAAGGTGAGACACACACACTCACACCATGACAGGTTTATGTATGCTAGAGCAGCGCCGTGTGATTTACTGTATGACCTCTACTGTGCTTCATCACAAATGACATGCTCCACAACATCTGCAGCTCTGTGATGTATAACATAATGTATTCACAGCATTGCATATCTGGTTTGCATTTCTAATTCAGTAATAAGTAGTATGCCAATAGCTGTAAGCCCTGTAGTCTTTAAGTCAACTTACTAGGGCTCTGTAAGCGCTCTGTGTAATATTTTAAGCATAACAATGTCTCATGGTCACCCTCATGACATCATTAAAAAATGGTTTCAAGTACACAGCAACATAAATAATTTCCATGAAAACTATGAAATGGAAATGAAATATTATAGCTGTTCATATGACGTGGCACCAATTATGACTTCACCCTTCCTCCATTTCCCAGATTGCTTTTTTTGCCTCAGGCACATTTAATAGGTCCAGGGAGTCACCGGTCATTTAGTGCAGCATTGCACTTGGTCCAGTAAGCTGGACTAATGCTGTGCTGGATTTTCAGACTAACTCCATCATCACTAGGGGCTCAGTTCTGCAGAGCGCAGTGTTTGTGATGATCATAGCACAATTTAGAGTGCGATGTTATCATTACTCTGAACACATTCGGACTGTGTTATTGCACGGAGGACCAATTAACAGGGCGCGATAGTATCAGAAACCGGGACTTAGTTTTGGATTAATATTTTGAACAGTCGAGGGTTTTGTTTGTGAACGCAAAAATAAACAGAATCAGAAAAGCTCAGTGAGATCCTTGTTTGAAAATAACCACACAAATCCGGTGCGTGTAGCGACAGTTGTAATGAGCCTCATAGTGTGCTGACTGTCATTTACAGAGCACGGGTTTTGTCCTCTGCCCCGCGGCTGTACATCTGAAAAACAAAAGTAGAGCAGCACACTTCACTGGCTTACTCTTACATCACGGCCACATATGGATTGATGATAGACAAAAGGGGTCACACACACACACACACACACAGCCTAAGGCCACATTGTTTACTCTAAACTTACTCTAGCCTTTATCCTGCATCCTGTGTCAGTGTATTCATGTGGAAGAACCCTTTATCTCCAGTAGCAGTTATATGATTTCCATTTCCTGGACATTGCATTGAGCATGTTGCATGTTCATATTGTAGCCTGTGATTGACTGGTGAGCTGCCAAGGGTGTACCATGCATTTTCTTGTTCTTCTTCTAAAAGCAGCATCCCAAATATTATGTGACATTATCAATTGCTCTTCTAAATGATTAACAGCATAATTCCTAGCTTATATTAGCAAACTGGGTTCTTTTTATTATTGTTTGAGTCACATAGAAGGAATCTCTGTGTATGTGCTGTGTTTTATGTAACAGCATACTCTGTTGTGTTTTCCTGCGTGTTTGTCTGCTCCACCTTTAGAGCAGGGAGGGTTACGACCTGCTGGGCTGCACACAACAGATGGCTGAGAAGATCAAGACCAAGTGGACCAACCCAGAGGTGAGTGCAAACTCCTGCATACAGAATACTCCAATCCTAGCACGAGTTATAAAGTAAGGGCCTTTTTTTGTTTTTTTTACTTTTCCCAAAAGATTTTCACTCTAGTGTCCTTATTTTGTAATGAGCTCCAGCCAACTCTTATCAAATGAAATGAGAATTTCTCTGCAGCAATAAAAGCTGGATTTGACCTCGTTGCATGAAAGGTCAGCGTACAGTGTGTTCATTATGTGATTGTAGGCAAATAATTCAATAAAACCACACAGCACAAAGATATCTCTCAGTGCAGTGTAAAGATGTCAACATTCACTTGTAGCCTTTCAGACAAAGCTGAACATGTATAGCAAATGTACAGTGTAGCCTGTTTGTAATTGCTGCAAAAACATTAATATAAACGGTGACTTTTGTTGTGGAAGTCATATTTTTCAAGATGTACAAACAGGTGTTGTAGTGGGGACAGCACACATGTATACGATAATCTGCAGTAGCTTAATAGCTAATCATTTGTAGGTCCATCTTAATTTAATGACCCATTGTTACACAATATAAACTAGTGGCTTCTGCTGTGGATTCGAGGGCTGTTACCAGCAAAGAAAAATGTGGGACTACTCTCAGTTTTATCTATGTACATAATAAGGCCAAGCAGTCTCAGTCAGCCTCTCAAATCCACATTGCAGACCCTGGAGGCCCATTTTTTATATTCTAAATGCAATTCTATATTTTAGTTTCTCCACTCCATAACTTTCCTAACTACCAAGCCCAGTTTTAATGGCTCACAATCTGATATGAAGACGGTGAATGTACGATTATTATTTTAGCCATGTCTTTAGTGTAGTATTTTTATCAAATAGGTTATGTTTAGGAGTTAAGCATATTATTAGTTTTAGTAGTAGGTTTCTGGTAAGGTTTAAAAATAAAAAAACACTCTTGGTTTAATCTGGTTTCAAGCCATGTGGAACCATAACAAAAAACCTAAACAGAGAGCCATTACTCATTTCTAATCCAGTGGATAAAGCGGTAAGCACTGCAGCAGTGTAGACACTGCAGCGGTGGAGACACAGCAGTCTAGAATGAGATAAAGAGGGATTAGAAAGAGATTATGTCATAAAGGCATTGGGTAGTAAACATGAGAGCCAATTATTTCAAACCATATATTTATCATGCCGCCCCATTCACAGACCACAGATCTGGCCTATTGGGTTTCTGCAGATATAATTCTGCTTGAAGCTTGTGATGGCATCATTGAGTCATGTCATTTCCAGGCTTCAGTTGATGTTAATTGACTCAGCACTTGTGCTAAGTCAGAGCTTGTGTTTTCAAAGTGACTGTGATTTAGGTCTATTGTCATGTATACAATTTGAGAGGAATACTGAATACCTCCTAGCTTCTTTTTGCAATCTAGTATTTTGAAGGTGGATGTAGTGTATTATACACTGTGTTAAATATATTTGTAATATTTTGTTCTCCTCCATATAAATAAATAAGGTGGACAACATTTTCCTTTCACCTTTCAATATAATGTAGCCCAATATAACACTAATACTCATTACGTCCTCATAATTGACCATTATTAACAGTAACACAGTAACATTCACAAAGTGTTTATTGCAGGACCGCTGTATTGGACTGCATTACAGTGTGCATATGTTTCACTTTTTCGGTTCAGTTGTTAAATCTTTTCCCACACCCCTCTATTCTCATACCAGTGAGGTTGACCTCAGTTTTATACTGATGGTGGTTGTGCAGCCTGGTGCAAAAGCACATTCCACTATAGTTATTGAGGGACAGGAAAGTGACAAGAAGTTGTTTGCGCGACTCAGAATGTCTCAGTCAGTAATTTGAAAGGAAGACATTAAGGGTCACGAGCTGAAATAATGATCGTAACCTTATTTTAACTTTTTTGTCTAACCTTTGCCAGGTCGCTTAGTGCATTTCACCTTTCTATTTATATCAACCAAAATAGCAAACAGAATTTTCATGCCAAGCCAACCTTGAAAAAAGTGGCTGTATTTCCATCACAGATACCATAGTGGGGGCATGTTCTGTTGCTGGAAATAAAACCTGGCCACAGACGGTTACGTGCAGTGAGAGATGGAACAGTGCGTGGCAGGATCAGGGATGTAGAGCAGTCTCAGTTATGGTCGCTGCTGTTTATCGACAACGGCTGCACCTGCTCTCTCAACCACCCCTGCAATGCCTGTTCAGCCTTATGCTCTGCTTTAAATACTGTGTCTGGACCCATCAAAGAGCCGAGGCACACAGGAGCATTGCTTGGTACCTGCTGAGATATAACCCATGCACAGTGGCTAAATGTAGAAGGTTAATTTGACTGGCCTGCAAGAGAAAACACTTTTACTGGCTGCTGGCACCCCACCTGAGTTCATGTCTATTATCATACTGAAATATCAATGCTGCCCCAAGGACTTCCTGGACATTTAGTCTTGAGCTTTTCCACTGGTGGAGGTGCAGTGCACTCGGCGAAAAAAAACCTTACCTGCTCACTCACAGGGTACTGTGGGAGAGACCATTATGTGGATTTGTCGGTGTGTCCTGTCTGCACTCTGAAATGTCAGCGTTTCTTATTATGCATGACAGGCAACCATCAGAGTGGCTGCTGCTGCTGCTGAGGAAAGTTGTGTGTACGTGTGTGAGAGAGACAAGTGAAAAAGAGAAAGAGATCGACTGACAGAAGTTGCAGAAGGTGAAAGTGCATGGTAAAGGACCTCAGGGATTTTAATCTCTCAAAGCTCCTATCTCCATTTTGCACAGCGGAATGGGATGCTATGTAAAAAGAAAACAGTGACACGGCTGCATACATATTAATGGAGGACCACAGGCTTAACGTTACAAGAGGGGCCTTGATGGCTGTCTGTCATTCAGCCAGTCAGCTTGCATGACCTATTGTCAAAGAGTTGGAAATGATATGTGAAGCATGTTATGGCTTCAGACCAGGACAGCAGGTAGTCAGCATGTTTACCTCGCGCTCATGTTTTATTTACTCACTTTCTGCCGCGCAGGGTGGCGTCTATGGCACGCGCTGCCTGTGGAGCCGCTCTCTGCAGCTACAGAGAGAGGAGTCCAATATCTGGAAGTAGCATGGCAACATCAGCCCAGTCAGTGTGTGTATGTGCACAGTGACTACATCCATAAAATCTACAAGAACAGCAGCCACATTAGAGCTGTCTTAGGGAGCCGAGGCTGAGGAACAGACGGGAGAGGCATGAAGATTAGCTGCTGCTGTTAGGTTTAGCCTATTCATCTTGCTTTTTCTTGTCCTTCTCTACCTCATCATTTTCTTCCCCCTCCTGTCTCCACTCACGGCATTTTAATTGAATTACTTGGTATCATTCCCCAGAAAGTTGCTTGGCTGACATTCTCTCAGAACCAATAAAAAGGTGCTGGATATTGAAACTCTGCTATTATAAAACCAAAAACTGTCTGTCTCATTTTTCCTCTCCCCCTTGTAACTTCTCTTACTTCCTCACCTTATATGACTTTATATGACTTTTGAAGAGCTGGCATCTTTTTTAATTAACTTTCTAT
>JAVQJL010066597.1:0-16578 GCA_036024295.1 Nannoperca obscura
GTTAGCCCCTTTATTAGGGCTTTTTTTTTTTTTTTAAATTTAAAGGGGATTGGGTTGTCATTTGTTTCCCCCCCCCCCCCCCCCCCCAATTGACAGATCTCATTATAAGATAAACGTGACAAAGATAGCTCATAATGCTTCAGAGAAATGTAACACCATTAGCGGGTCATTGTCATCGTTCTAATGTGTCCTTTTAAGCCGCTTAGTGAACTGGTGCTGAAGTGTGATACAGGGATTAACCTATCAGAGAGTTGCTGCGGAGGAGTTGAGCCGCCATTGATGAAAATTTTTGGACGTGCGGCGATATCTTCCCAGGCGCTACGCAGAGTCATGGTGGAGCCTGATTCCTTAACACACAGAGGTTTCTGGGATATGGGGGAGGATGTCTGGAGGGTATAGGCATGCACAGGGCTGGGGCTGGCATGTAGTTAGTGCTACATTGGAGGAAATGCTTTGCATCAAAACATATGGATTCATTTTTTTTTACCTTATGTGCCTGGGAATTATGTTTGTCATTTATTTTTATAACAGAAACACAGGAAGCAATGGTAGTTGTACTTACAAACAAGATAAATCTTAATATATTGGCAAACTACATCTAATTTCTAGGACAACCCTCTATTAAAGAATGTGCTTTTAATGAGTTGACAGAACTGATATACTGAGGTTGAACGTCTGCCGCAGTGAATTAATGAGTAAATTTCACATATGAGTTGTGGAAATGACTTCAAAATGTGAATGACAACAAATGCTTCCAGGGTTCAATAGTTATTTATGAGGCCATTGTTTAATTCTACCATACAGTAGAACCATCTGCAGTCATGAGGG
The DNA here is from genome assembly GCA_036024295.1 of Nannoperca obscura. Taxonomy (NCBI): domain Eukaryota; kingdom Metazoa; phylum Chordata; class Actinopteri; order Centrarchiformes; family Percichthyidae; genus Nannoperca; species Nannoperca obscura. The sequence goes on from JAVQJL010066597.1 coordinate 829, forward strand.
CGCATCGTTATTGTTCAGTCATTCATTGTACTTTTGGTGACTGTTAGCTGACACAATTTCACTGATCAGTTTCACAACCTCATCAATCATTCTATTAGCTCTCAGCATCACATTAACATCATATTAAAGTGAGTGAGCAACACAAAAGATGCGTGTTGATGATACAACACACACTAGCTGTCGTATTTTCTATGGTGTACACACATTTGCACACACTTGTCAAATATGCTGAGAAGTCTATTTGCAACCAGAGGCTGAAATATTCTATTTACATAAAAAATATCTTAACACAAAAGGTCACAAGAGTGATCAGAAATGAGAAAACTCAGTTTCATAGGAAAACTGAGTAAAATGATGTTCACTGTGCGTAGGGTGACATATTCCTGTCAAGTTTAATGGAGGTAAGACATTTCAGCCAAGCTTCACTATTGCATTTTCTCATTTCATGGCTCAGCAGGAATTATCAAAGCTTTTTTGATTACATTTTCATATGACCTTGATCGCAAAGGGCAGAGCAATCAATACAATAGCCATTACCATCCTGGTAATTGTTAGTGAAATAGTTATCATTTCTCGGGCCCCAGAATCTCTTTTAGCTTCTTATTTATTTATTGGGCATATGGAGGGAGAACAGGGCCGCTAGCCGAGATGGATGTGATGAATAGATCCCCAAGATGCAAATTAAAATGTTTGTAATTAAACCCACTGATCAAAATGGCTTTCTCGCTGCAGCTCCTGCTGGTTCTGGTTGCAACAGAAATGAGTTTTAATGGTAGAATGTTTTAAATTTAAGACATAAATGCTGCTTTTTACCCCCTTGTGCTATTTTCTATATTTGTTGTTTGTTGAAGTTTTTGGTATGTTGGCATTGCAATTCGAAAGCAGGATTGGCATGGCAAACTAGATCCGTCTTGTTTACATTTGAACATGTAAACCGGCAATGCACCAAATCACAACGCAGTAGTCAGGGTAATGGGACTATTTATTCAGCTTTGTTAGGAGAAGAGGTCATGTGATCAGGGGATAGTAATTATAGCATACGCTTAATTACATTAGCAACCTCCTGTCTTTTCATATTATCTCTAACGCAAAAAAACACAGAGAGAGAGAGATTTGATTATGTTAATAAGCAGCGTTTTATACATGGTAATGGAGGCCTAGTTCAAAGCCATTAGTGCTATGAGGAATATCCATTTGAGTGTCTGAGCTCTCGAACGCAGCTCGGCTCAAAGTGCACATTGTTTAATGGTATTGATCAACGGTCTAGCGAGCTTCGGGGCTTTTGCTCATTACTGTGTCTTATTCATGCTTTCTTGGGTAATGATGCCCACACAACAATTACTGACACAGCCATTTAGATGATCTAAGAGAGAAATCATAACCATAAAAAGATGGAAGAGAAACAGAAAAAAAAGAATCATGTGTCATTATCTGAGAGAACAACCCCCCCCTACTTATTGAGAGGAAAAATCTCCATTAACTTTGATCAACCTCTTATAGTTGAATCCAGTATAGAGTCCTAAAAGCTTAATTTTCCAAACACGATTGAGAGTAACCTTCTTATAGGGTGAGATAAGCTCATGTTTCTAATATGAATACTTACTCAAACTAATCTACTGAAATATAGCAGATTTTTACTTTTTCATTTGGTATTTATTCCAACAGCACAACAACTAAAACTACTCATTTCTGTACTTTTTTAAGTACAAAAAATTTTGCGTTTGCGTTGTTGTATACCTGATTTTATGGACAAAGAGAAAAAACATTTTCTCACTGTAGTCTCCTTCTTCTACTATGTTATCTGTTATCAGAATTAAATTGAGAATATAGTCTTTACGGCTATATTTTTTTGCTCACAGGCGCTTCATAAAACCAATCAAAGCAGATACAAAGCTAGGTCAGGTTCTGAATCAACCCAGTTCCCCTCACATAGTCTCTGCTTGTCTGTCTTGTTTTCCCTTTCTGTCTCTCTTTCTCTCAGTCTCCCCCGCCCTTTCCCCATCTCTCCCTATCAATGAGGCGGCAGACATCCCAGACCTGCTCAGTCAACTGCTTCAAGATTTATTCTTTGTAACAAATCTGCAACAGCTGGAGAGCCGGGGAATGCATGTAAACTTTGTGTGTGTAATTTGGTGACAAGTCAGGCTTAATCAAGCTCCCAGTGGCTGGATGAGAGGAGCGCAGGGGAGCGGCATATGGGGAGCTGAGTGGTGAACAGGCAGTGGGCAGGGAGGGAGACACAAAGCTCTGTTCATGTGCATTAACATGCTGTACAGTAGCAGTGGCGGACACACAGACAGCCAGCAGTCAGCCAGCTCCATCCCTAGTTTGAATAGACGTGTAGATAGGTACTGCAGTGGCTGTATCTATGTTGACAAATGTTTTTATTTTGTTAAGAGCATATAGAACTGAACATTTCTCTGTTACATTTTTATTCAGTCAAGGGATTTTTGTGTGTTTTGAATTGAATGTGCGTAATTAGAAGCTAAAATTCCTCTTACCAGATCTGCTTGTCTACTAACTAAAATGACAAATCGTGCTATCAATAAAAACATATATATAAAATATATAAACCACTGCTGCTGTGTTTAAGATCTTAAGGGGAAAACAAATACATATTTAATCGCACCAAAGTAGTGTCGATAGTAATCTGCTCTTGCAATGTAAGAACTCACTAACTCATGAGTTTATTGCAGACCATTTACTGTATTATCATCCATAGATACCAACGTTCCCCACATGGCTATATTGTACTATAATACATTGTATATATTGTCATCTACAAAATAGCAAATATGTTTGGTCGGAAGCATCATGCTACATGAAGTACATTGTAAATCTACATACCAAGGAAAGAATTATATTGAACATTGTTGCAAACTAAGTGTCAATAAAAGTATTTTAATTTTTGACTTTTTTATGGTTATGTTTAGCAATCCTTGACATCAAGATAAGGTTACATTTGGAGGATTAGGAAGTCAGCCAGAGACAGTGTTTTTAACAAACTTATGGAGCTACAGTAATGCTAGCTTAACTAGCAAGCTAGCCACAGCTGATAAAATCTGGCTAGGAATGACAATTGTTCAGCCAGGAAAATCAACGGTTGCGATTTAGAAATGATTATTCTGCTTTTGTTTACCTCTGGCTGAAGTCAAAGACGTATTGTTTCGAATAGTGAGAATTTAGAATAGTAAATCTGCCACTGTTATTATGTGCCGAGTGAGAAAATGAAAAATGATGCGCATAGCAACAGTAACTAAAAGGAGTTTAATAAAGGGTAATTTGTCAGTAAGCAATCATGCCATTTTGTGTCCTCCAAAATTTAATTAATGGCATATGAATGTACTTTTTAGGTGATTGATTTGGACCATCACATCATCAAGAAGAGGCTGAGCAGCACTATAATCAGACAGAACACAATAACATACATGGAAGCCACTGGAGACGTCCTTGCCGCTGGTCTGTTGTATGAGTGACACACTAACATACACTCTCACAAACATGCGCAATGACCACAGGGCCCAGAACTGGGCCACTCAGGGGGCTTAATGTTAACGACAGGGTCTGTAGCTGAACTGAACTGTACAGCTGGTCCCAGCTGCCCTGCGCAGCTGCAACACATGACTGAGAAAAGAAAGAGGAAGAATTAGAAGAGATAGATAAATATGGGAAAGACAAGTGTTAAGATAAATGTAATAGATTTGGGAAAGTGTCAAAAGAAAACAACAACAGTACAAGAATGAAGGCATAGGGAAGACGAGAGAGTGGGCGATTGGAATGTTTGTGTGTTTAGAAGGAAGGTAATGGACGGACTTGAGGACTGTCAACATAAAATGGCAAAGTCAGAGCAGTATGGCAGACAGAGAAAGGATAATAGAGAATAAAGAATAGTACGTCATGTAGAGACCTTGGTCTCTCAATTTAAAGGTCCCTTGAAACATCCATCCACATCAGTTCTGTACTGCGTCTTACTTGTACATGTTTGTGTCTCCATCGTGTGTCGGTTGAAAAGAGTTATTGTGTGTCTCCCATGGTTCGTTAGGCACTGCATTTGCTCTACCCTTGGAATTATTTTTTTTCAATAGAAGAACCTTTGGGCTGTATTCTGTACAGTATGTACAAAATGGTGGTAACTATGGTTACTCAATTAATTGAGACCTTTCGCTGAAGTTGATTGTAACAAAGGAAGACAGTGTATTACATTCTCCATTAACTTTGGAATGGGCCACCATAAAAGTGATTCAGAAAGTGTGAAACCTTGATACATATGTATGAGAACACTATTTGATAAAGAAAAAATACAAACAAGCCTTAAATAGGAGAAGAGGGAGGATGGCGTAAAGAGGGGTGGATTATGTGAATGTGGTGTGTGAGCTTGGGCAAATGTGTGTGTGTTTTGTCATGATGCATTATAGTTTCTCCTCAGGAACACATGGCAAGGTATTTACCAAGCCATCTGCTAAAATCGCCTGGCTGAATTGCGCTGACGTCCAGTTGCTAAGGAAATGGATGCTTTTCAAAGGGGCAAGCCAGTGTTGCACACCTGTCAGTGTAAAAGGACCCAGTCTCTCTCGCTCTCTGCCTTATTCTTCATCTCTTTATGCTTGTGTGTCTGAAGCTCATCAGTCACATACTATAGTCAGATGTGATGAGTGTTCCTGCCTCAAAGAAAATCACTATTATTCAGTTTTCTGTGATTTGGTGCTCCTGTGTGAATGTTTGCTTGTATTGTATATTTTAAGTGGTAGTGCTGACTGTATGCCATTGATTTCTTTTTTAAATTACAGTAAAACTTGTAAAGCTTGAAATGATTAAAGCAGCCCGATGAATGAGCTGATGTGGATCGGCTCAGTGAGAAGCATGACAAAATCCTGCCTCGGAAGTAAATGTGAAAAAGCATGGTGCTCTTCAGCACAGTTGGGCACGTCAACGAGCAGGTGGTTATGATTGCTTTAGTGTCACAATCCGTCGGCCTGCGGCTGGACACTTTTCCCAGAAGAAGTTAATGCAGTTGGAGAAGTGTGTCCGGGGCTTGTGATGAGTCTCAGAGAAAGTGGCTGCGGGGCAGGGCATGACCTTCGGAGAGAAGCTTTGTCATCTCGGCCTGAGTGCCACGTCCCTGTCTGGGTGACACCTATAGAGGTCACCACAGGGGCAAGCTTCTGGTCATAAATCAACAAGGTAACGTGGGACGTGGTGTCCTTTTGGTCCCAATTCCACTGTCCTGCTTGGGCCTTGCCCTAGATTCAGTTGGAGAAATGATATCATACAAAAGAAAGCTTGAAACATGTCTTTCCCTGAAAGCTTCGAGAGCTTTGTGAATTATAGGTACAACTGCTGTGAATGCTGCTTGTGTAAAGTAGCTTCATATTTTCTTAAAGTGCACATATTTTACAAAATAGAAGAACTGCTATATATGATTCTCTTTTGTCTTGACCTATTAAATCCATTTCAAACATGAGGACTAGACAAAGAAATATCTAATATATATAATTTTCACCCTTCAGCTTATTCAACTTCACACACTATGCTCCAGTTCACGTCCTTGTAACCTAGCTACATAAGGTGAATATCTGAGTGCAAGATCAGAGCTTTTGCTTAGCCTTTGTACTTTACATCAGCTTTTGTATTCTACACTCTGTACAGTATTATTACTTTACCATAACAGGACAATCATCCTTCCATTAGTGAAATATTAATATGCATCTCAGAAAGATAATTGCCCTCACTGCTCTCATAACCCAGACACCATGTGAACTTAGAAACAATTCCTTCTGTCTCTCCAGCGCAGAACAAAAGGGCCTTGGATGGAGGAGGAACATCTTCATTTCCCTCACAGAATACATTAGGCCTGTAAGTGGGCTTGGTTATTGCCGATGCCTGCGTTTGCGTCGGGCACCTGGGATTCTCCAGACCTGTTTGATGTGGCCCTTTTCAAGCACTCTGATCATCCTGTTAAATTGCGGCTAATGGACAGGGCCTGCCACTCGGAGAGGCCCAGACAACGGGGGGACAATTTAGTGACACGCACACACCTGTCCTTTGTAGTTTAGCTAGACATTGTGTGCACAGGCGCATTAGTCTCTGCGGTGCTCATACAGGCACTTTGTGAGCTGCAGTGTAGCCAGAGCTGCCATTTAGGCCTGAATAACCCCAGGTGCCATTACCTTGGGCACCTGAGTACCCCCCTCCACACACACACACACACACACACACACACACACACACACACACACACACACACACACACACACACACACACACACACTATGACTAAACAATACACAGCCAGTTGGGGCGGAGAGTGCTTGCACATATGATTGTGTGTGTTATATATTGTGTGACATGTGTTTGTGTGACTGCACGTCCACTGTCTTTTTCACTATGGGGTTGGGCTGATGCATAGCTGCACCTGTCCCTTCAATGGAATCCCCTCAATGGAGAATAATAAATGGGGGGAGGTGGCAGTGGGCCGGGGCATTACAGGGACACACCATGTTTTCCGTTGTATAACATGTTGGTTCATGCCAAAAACAAATTCTGTATTCCATTGCAAAGTGCATTTTTATTTTAAGATCAGCAAGGCCTCACTGTTGTTTTATTGGGATTTTGTTGTCTTAGTATCTGTATTCTCAATAAGACCTTAATGCATTAAAATATTCCATTGGCTTATTCTCTGCTTATTTTTTTCTTCTTCTATGAAATGTTTGCTGCAGCCGTGACATTTCTGCTAATTGGCGAAACCTTTAACCAAGCAGAATCTCCTCTTTGTTCCTGATCGCGAAAATAAATCTTTTTAAATTAAGCAGAAGTAGTGCAAATTATTATTCATCATCAACAACAGCAACAACCAAACAATGAAAAACAAAATCCAAGGCCCAAGTAAGGAATTCGACACTGCTCATACAAACACACCGCAGGCTGCTTTTCTGAAGTGTGCTGGAACAAATAACCGAGCAGGTAACTGAGCAGAACCTTTGAGAAATGTCCGAGGCTTGGCTCCAAACCAAGCCCATATTGAATGGCACCTAACAGTTTTAAATCAAGTCTGTGTGCCCAGCATCTGATGTGGGAGGGACTGGGAAAGGCTTTCTGTGAGCGCACCGGGAGATTTTTATATTTGAGCTTAGTATGTGTGTGTATGTGTGTGTGTGTGTGTGTGTGTGTGTGTGTGTGTGTGTTTGTGTTTGTGTGGACAATGACAGTATCTGTTGTGCCAGAGGAACTGATGAGCAGGTGGTCTGAGTGGGATTCAGCATACTCTCTCTCCCTCCTATTCACACTAGTACTCATCTCTCTCTGCTTCTGTATTTGTGCGTGTGTATGTGTCTGTCTCTCGGGCGGTCTCACTCTCTTTTTCTGTTTTTCTTGTTTTATTTCATTTTTGTTTGTTATATGTGAATCATCGTTCGTCGGACTGCTTGGGCTGAGCAGAAAGTAAAGTAATGCAGCTATTTTAGAAAAATTCTGGAAATATGAAGCAGCAGCTCTCCTTAGAACGGCAATAAATGTTGAAAAATTGATACTCTGTGGAAATGACATGCAAAATGGGAGTTTTGACGCCTGTGCTTGAATGTATCTTTGATGTTGCAATGAATAAATCATTACAGGAACTCTCCTCTTCTATTACAAAGGCAGTGCAATGTTACATGACTCAGAGGACACTGGACAATACCCTTCGCTACACACACATACACACACAGACACACACACACATGCATACTTTACATACCATCACTAACCAGATGTCTGTGTATATTGATTGCTCCAGTGAAATGGTTCAGTGACGTTCCATTTAGCTGATGTGAATACAGCACACTTACTCTTCACACAGAGACACACACACACACACACACACACACACACACACATCCACATGCACGTAGACACACACTCGAGCAGCTCAGGATAATACACTGTACGGTGTGCCTTGCACCGTTCACGGTAGGTCTAATATGACCCATATGTTGCTGGCGCTTTGTTGACCTGTTTGGACAGTGACACAGTGTTGAGTATCAGCTCCATTCAGTGGATCAGGTGGTGGATCCGCATCTGCAGCCTCACAGAGAAGTGGTGTCCCGTGTCTTCCTTCATCTCACTCAGGGTCATGCTACAAATTCTCCAGAGGCGATTTTGAAAATGAACTTCAAATTTTAATAGTGAAGTGAAAAATAGGGGTTTCCATCAAATCTAAATAATGTTTTTTAGTAACAACTGAAATGCAGTGATGAAACTAAGTACATTTACTCAAGTACTGTCTTTAAGTATAATTTTAAAGGTAATTCAATATTTCCGTTTTAAGGTACTTTGAACTTATTCCCCATTTCATTTGACAACTTTAGTTACTTTACATATTACAATTTTACACACAAAACATACAGTATGATACAAAAGCTACCAGTTTATGAAGCAGTTAACATTTGCAAAAATTTCTTAATGCATCAATAGTAATTGCACAATAGTAACATTGAAAGAGGCCAATACTTCTATCATTTTACTTGAGTGAAGTTTTGAACACAGGACCTTTACTTGTCACAGGGTATTTTTAAAGTTTGGTATTGCTGCTTTTACTTGAGTAAAAACTGTCAGTTACAGAAAAGTGGGCATTTTAATCACTCTGTGATCAAATTCTGATTTAAAGTTTTATTTTCCCAATTTTGGACTGTATTTTATTTAGGCAAAGTTTTTGTGTAGCTTTTTTGTGTTTTTGTGTTGGTCTGTAGAAAAGAAAATGGACAAGTTTTGTTTTGGTATCAGTAACGGAAATTAAACATTTTCAAATCATACACAGGCTTTGTGGAAATAGTTCAATGTAGAGCTGAAATGATTAGTTGATTATTTGATCGACAGAAAAATAATCAGAATGAAAATAATCGTAAGTTGAAGCCCAGCCTTAGTATTATTCTTGTGTTTTCATATTCAGTGTCTTGTGACCAGTTGACTGTGCTAGTCTGTATTAATAATTGTGGCCATAAATGCAATGCAGGGTATTGCATTTATAGAATGTGTCACATATATATCACTAATTAATTTTCACATGATATATATGTGACACATTCTACCCATGCCTGATGACTGAGCAAAATGTGAGCTGAGTAATGTCGACAGTTAATGTCTGACGTGTCATGAATTATAAATAATAGAGGTGGGCTTTCTGCTGGCCCATGACAAACATTCCCTAAGGAACATTTAAGTGTTGGGCTCTCTACTACTGTGACTGTAGCTGCACTATATATGATGTGAATGATTTCTGCACTGTGTTCTCTTGTAGCAAACTGTTTTTCGTTTCGCACTCTGCATCACTGCGACTTGCGTCAGCCTAAGGCGAGATAAAAGCCAGCCAGTTATAATATATGCAAATATTTTAGGAATTAGGGGCTTGATTTGAATAATGATGTGAAACGATGAACTCATTTTTACTGGAGAGGCAGAGACATGTTAACTGTGGTCCACTGTCCTTTCTCATTAGCCACAGCACATCAAGCCTGCAGTAGCTGTGTTCCTGTGTGTGTGTGTGTGTGTGTGTTTATATGTGTGTGTTTGGATGTGCAGTACAAACCTTCAGTCTTCTTTCATGGCTTTTTAATTAAGGAGTATCTGCATTTTTTTGTCAGCTCTTTATCAGTAATGGCACATTACTGAAACCTCCAAACCAAGGGGAGAGATGAGTGTAGGGAGGAAGATAAACAGTGAAACTGCAGACTGGACTGGGTGTACAAATTCATCTGAAACATAATCTTTTTTTAGTTTTATCTCCTGCTTTAATCTTACATAAAAATCTGCTGCTGCTGCACCGTCTCATCATTTATGCCTTCACGCTCCCAGAAGATATTTAATTGAAAGCTTCAGTCAGATGATCTTTGTAAATGATGATTTTTAATGGGGCTAGAAAGTGTGAGAGAATTTATCATTCATGTTTGGATACATGGCTGTAATCTGTTGATAATTTCCATCATCGCTGGGGTGCTTGTTAATATTTACTGGGTGTTTTGTTAAGTCGTAAACCGTAGATCAATAAAGGGTGCACATGAGGACATTAGCTGATTGACGGATTGACTTATGTATTTGGATTTTTAGCTATTTAGATGTTATTTTATAGTGTTCAATCATTTCCAACAAAAAAATGGAATACAATCAAACTGAGGAAATAAAGAATGTTTTTCATTGCCTTTGCTTTATAAAGAATATCAACAATCAAAATATCTGAAGACTTTTGAAGTTTTAAGTTTTTGCCACACAGACTTGAATAATTGAATGTATGTTGTGGCACATGTAACAAAAAGAGAATGTGTGTAGAGGAATTTACTGACTTACAATGTTTGTATTTCTGAATGTCAGGAGATACGTGTGTTTGTGAGTTTAAGAGCAGGACATTTGTCTCTTAGCCAGAATGAAGCACCACCACAACAAAAGCAACTTTTTAGTGTTTGTTAGTGTGTTCATCCTCGGCCCCGGTGTGTCTGTATTTGTGATTATTGTGTGAATTGAGCTGCGAGTGGGTGTTGTCCATTGATCAGTACATAGCAAGCTATGCCTTGGCAGGTGTGGGATGCTACGTGGGCTAACTGAAGTCCCTCAGCCAGCCTGTTAGCCAGCCAGTCATCCACTCAGTCAGTCAGCCAGCCAGCCAGCCAGCCAGGCACAGAGGCAGAACACAGCTGTCTGAGCAGGCCTCCATTATCCAGCACTATTTATTGATTCACCCTGTGGGATTTTTCCTCTTTGGCACGGGATCATCTATGAACACACACCAGCACGCTAACACGCAACCCCGTACACAGACACACACATTTAAATGGACACATGCACATCTTCAAACATGTATGCACAGATGCAACACTTACAAAAATGGAACACGGACATTTGCACCACCATGAGCTGAGATCGATAGCCAGGGGGGATCTGGGACCTTTTTTTCTAATATATTTATTTTTTTTATTTTGTGGTTTCTTCTCCTGACATTGCGGAGTACCCCCCTTCACTCTGCTGGGTGCTGCTGCTGTGCTGTTGTGTTTTCTCTAATTATAGAGCATGGCAATCGGCAAGGACCCATAAAGAATATCTCTGACGGTATAATTACTTTGGCTGCTTGCAAAATGAATCAGATAGTGTCAATAGGATTAACAAATGGTTTGGGTTTTAATTTAGTCTCCTCCATAGGGCTGGTTGCTTCTGTTTGTTTGATATTTTATTATTTCTCGCCTTTTAAATCAAGTTATTTTTGCTGAAGAAATTTGAGCATGACGCATGAAACCGACTTCCATTCCTGCTCTTTGATCATTTTTTTATTGGTTCGTCAATGATGATTTCATAATTTTTGTTATTTGATATGCAGGTTTATTCTGGTAGTACTGGAGTACAACATTCAAAACAAAGATTATGTTTTGACACAATACATCACATGGACACAACAAATAAATGCAAACAACATGTTAGCATTTTCATCATCCCACATGTAATCGCATGGACAACTCCGGCAGTCATGATCAAACGAATAAGTCTCAATCAGCGAGTGTACACAAACAAACCAACAGATATAGTATAAGCAAGTGTAAACTCCAGATGATCACATGATTAATGTATTCGTCCTATGCACGCACTCTTCAGTATTATTGCCAATAAATAATTCATGAGCCCCAGCCTTTGTTTATGGTAAGATGTAATGCACGGTCCTGAGTATTCGGCTTTCATGCCAACAATTGCCTCTCGATACAACATGCTCCTCCGTCCTCTCTTCCCTCCTCCTTTCCTCTCACAGAACGTACTGTATTCTGTTTGTCTCATTTCTGTCATTTCTCTGCTACTGTGCTCACAGTGCTGGCAGCAGGCTAAACAAGGCTTTGGAAGCAGGAAAAAAAAAGTGAATGAATAATAACAGCCGTTAATCTCTGATGGAAAACATCTTTTCATATGAAAATCTCCAGGTTGATCTTCCAATCCCGCCACATTGTCAATCCGGAATATGGAGGCCCTAGAGGGAAAGGCTCTGTAATCTGCTCTTAATCCCCACCCCCTACCCCCCCCCACTCCCTCGCACAATATCCTCAACAGCAGCTGTTTAGCGCGCTCTGCTTGTTTTCATCACTATGGATTGTCTTTGAATATCACTCTAATATTTAAAGTGTCTCTCTCCTGAGATTGTCTCCGGAGATGATAGGACAACCATTTAGGGCTATTGTACACAAGGAATGTGTACTTGGCCAGCCTGTATCTAATTTGGAAATTATAGTGATTACGAGCTAAATATAAAAACCCGGGATTTTGAGGCTGTAAGAGGCCTGCAGCGGAGGCTTACTGTATTGTTTGCCAGATGCACAGACACACACACGCAGGGAATTGCACAAACACGCGCGCACAATGGAGGAAAAAGCCGTCCGATGCATTAAGTGCTGTTGTGTTGTGTCGAGTGCATGTCAGCCTCTTTTTTTCTGCTGCCCTCTCTCCTCGCTCTTGTTCTTTCTTGGTCCGTGTGTCTGTGGAGCAGCACCGCTAAAAGCCTGCGAGCGGGGATGCAGGGAGCCTCCTCGGGCTCTTAGTCCACTCTGGACTTTAAATGGAGCCACACACGACGGCTAACAGATGTTAGCCAGATTACATGCAACATGGGCCCAACCTTGCCTCAACTGCCACTGTCTGTTTGCCTCCTCTCAAACGCTCCAGGTTTGAGTCCTCCCCCTTCATCTATTTGCTTCTTGTTCAAATTCAGTGGTTGCAGGGTTGCTATCTAGTAGACCCCTGGTTGCATGCTCTGAGGGTAGCGCATCTATATATATATATGTGTGTGTGCGCAAGGGCTTGTATTGTTGGGAAAAGGGTAGCGTGACGAGAGTCGGCTGTGGATATAATTAATAGGCCACATGCGGCTGCACCAAATGTGTCACAGTGAGGGGAAATCAATCGATGGAGTCTGCTGGCATAAAGGGGTGTGTGTCTGTGTGTGGTGGGGGGTAGTTGAAAGGGTGGAGGGGGAGGGGCAGGAGAAGACGTTAGAGTGGGGAAAAAGAGCAGGACCCAAGAGGGGAGTAAAAGAAAGAGAGATGGGGAGAAAGGCGGCGAAGAACAATGGGAAGAGCAAAGAAGGACTGTGGAGGAGTGAGAGAATGTTGCAGAGGTAAAGGGGAGGGAGGTTTGAATCTCCCTTCTCAGCTGGATAGAAATCATAGCCTTCAGCAGTATCCTGCTGAGACATTTGACATTGAAATTCATGACCATGTCAATATATGGACTTAACGTAGATCTAACACATACATCACAGGAAACTCCCCAGCTGCATATTTAGCAGCTGCTTTTATCCAATTGGATTCAACTTGCTGCGAGTCCATACGTTTAGTATGGAGGTCACAAACAAGATCAAACCTTTATTCCTGTTCTGCTGCAGATATCACCAATGCTTTGGAACTAATCACACCAAAATTGGGATAGCTAAATACAGCAGCGTCGATACTTTGGACTCACCACCCAAGCAGTGAGATATCCTTCCTTGTCAGGGCCCAAACTCTGCAGTTGGCCTGTTTTTAAAGAGTGCATATCTAAGTTTGGAGGCAAGGGAGGAAATCAATGAAGATAAGAGTTGGATAGAGAGTTGTGTGTTGAACAGGCTGGCATTAGACTGAGAGAAGCAGCCTGTCACCAGCTGCAGGGCCCTCTCTGTGTTATAGCGTGTGTGTATGTGGGTGTGGGACACAGGGACACATCTAGGCACACAGTCACCGATAGTGCTGCCAGGCGCCAGACACCCATAGATGAGACAGGGGGCGTTATCGCAGACTGCTGCTGCTGTTGCCCTTGGGAACTTTAAGTCATGTGGGTAGGTACACACCAAAACCACACGTGCATACACGTCTGCACACGCGACCTGAACTTCAGTTCCTTCTCTACCTGGAAATGGTCTGTCTGTGAACTGGGGACAAATGTATCCACCAGATTATTGAATGTAATATGCACTCTGGCCGTAAAATCTGCAAGGATGAATAGTGACTGCTTAAATGTGGTGACTGTATTTCCAAAGGTTCATTGCAGCAGTCAAGGCAGCCATTTAAATATGAATGTTAAGCTTTAATAAATCCGTTTTGAGGAAATTCATTCAAATCTACTTTAAATAAATAGTTTTTCCCTAAAATAAATGGTGACTGTTGTTCTACCTTTTATTTCTGCACCCACTTCATTACAGTTTTTCAGTGAGGTGGCCTTAAATATTAAAGCCATGCCTTTTCCAGTCTTTTAATGTCTTATTATAGATTTGACTGCCAAATAGCATTCTTGATTCAGTGATGTTATGCCATATGGTCTTTCATAATTCACTGGGTATGCAGTTTCATGCCACTTAATAACATTTGAATACAGAACATATTTGCATGCAAATTTCAATATCAAATTTAACATATTATAATTGATGTTATATTGGATGTTTTCTGTACCTTGAAGAAAACGCACTTTTCAAAAAAGCACATTTTCATTACAATTTCACAACACGCAATTAGAATAATTTGTGGTGTTTTATAAATATAGGGCTATGTTTCTTTATGGTGCAATCTTAAAAAAGGGATAGAGCCGCGATTGCAAGCTGTAGTTGGACAGCAGAAGCTTTGGCAGAAGATATCTTAGTCTGCAACATCTCCTTAACATCTCTGTGGCCTTGTCACGGGGGGCAAGGGAAGTTTCACATAGCTCTATCTGTCAGGAGTTGTCCACTGATGGTTAAAGCGCTCTGCGTGTTTGTCGTAGGGTGTCTGGATGCTTGGGTGACAGTTTCTGACCAACACAGCACTTCAGACATCACATGCTGCCTGTTGTATGTCCTACAGTAACTGTGGTTTTATACAAATTCACAAGACCTCCCTTTGTTTTTGCATCTTTTGATCTCCATAGATTTCCCCCACGAATTAACACTTTTTAAAGGTTGCTTCTCTATTTTAAATTATTCTTAGTGGTGTCGGTGTAGCTTTAGATATAACGTTTTGTCTTCCTACTTTCAACATCCATTTACATTCATGTTTTTCAAAGTGCTGATTCATTATTACAGATTCTGAGTAAGAACTGTCCTTTAATGTTACTCTGGCTTTTGTGGTTTTGCAGCATACCAGAAATCATTACTGTGGCTACAGTTTTCTGCTGTGGTATGTTTGTACCTCATATATGATCTCCTTCAGCCAGAGGATGCCCATGATCAATGCCCTGCATGTACTGGGATTAAACACCGGAGGGAAGGTTTATCTGATAACCCCTGCATAAATTGCAGCGTCACGTACAAAGATACTGAAACTGAACAGGCATGCTGAGGTGGAGCTTCTGTGACTTTGGGAGCAGTTTATTACAGTATTAGCCAAGCAGCAAGCTAGCTTTAAAATGAAATAGAGTTGTAGTTTGAATTTTGGAACAAAAAATGGGTAAAAAAAACACTTACAAACATATATACTGCAAGCCTTATACAATGATTTAGGGGAAATGTAAAACTAAACTAACTTCCAGTTAACTACACAAATCTGCCAGCCACTGTATACAACAGTCACAAATCAGACTTGAGATTTATTTTACCTAAGAGTAATCCCGTCATGTTTCTTTGCATTGTGGTCCTCCATCTGAAGTCTTTATTGGAGACAGCCACTCTAAAATCAGGTGGTTTGTTGGTTTTGGGGAGATGGGGGGGGGGGGGGGGGGGGGCAGGGCAGAGGATTTTTGAATTAAAAAAAAACACCCCACCCCCAAGAGAAGGTGTGGCTGGGAACACAACACCCCACCCCAACCCAAAAA
>JAVQJL010066607.1:0-37815 GCA_036024295.1 Nannoperca obscura
ACACACACACACACACACACACACACACAGGAGCTGCAGCAAGTCAAAATCAAACAGAGCAGATCACACACACAACAAAACTTGATCTAACTTACAGCAAGAACCGACAGTGTAACGTGGTAATCAGCAGTAATAAGTATTCTGCCTTCCAAACGGAAAAAAGGGAAAGAAAACAAATAAAAATCATCGGACCCAAAAACATCGGAGCTAGGCTAGTTAGCTTTCTGCAGGACTACTTTATCTGGCGTCACTAACAGGGGAGGGAATCTTTGAGATTTCACAATTTGATTCACGATCAATCCAACAATTCTTGAGTCATTAAAAAGAGAGACACTATATTTTGGCTCTTACTCCAGTGCACTCTGTGCCAAACCATTGACTTAAATGTGTGAGAGCTTTTATGTTTAAGTGAATGGTTGTCTGTCTCTATGTGTCAGCCTATATGTGACTGACCGGTGACCTGTCCAGGGTGTACCCGCCCAATGTCAGCTGCCCAGGGGTGGGGAATTACACATTTCTGACATAATCATTTTTGGTTTTGCTATAAATGTCTCAAAATTCTGGTAAAATTTGGTTGGTGCTAAAGAAAAATCACCAAAACCGTAGTTTAATCATTTTTAAGTCGCACTATAAAAATGAAAATAAAAACTTTTGTTTTGCCTAAAAGGCTTATATTTTTCCATTATTGTATTGCCTTCAACTACATGAGGAATAGAGAGACCAAAACCGAACACAACAACACCTGTCCACACTGCTCGTCCAGTATTTTAAGGGTTACAGCAAGGTGGAGTCTGCCAAACAACTCTAGAACTCTAAAGTCTCTGAAGGCTGCGTTGTTTACAGAAAGGAGAATAACCACGCTGTCGTTCCTATTTCAGCACTGAAAATCACTAGCAAGACAATGAGCATAAGAGGATTTAAATGCTGCTCTGTGGTTAGGAGAAGATGACAGAATAATTGGAGTGCAATGTTTAAATCTTTATTTTGGATTAAAACAAAATCTTAAACAGAGTAAACCACTGACACAGAGGAGCAGCGGAAAAAGATGGCAGATCCATTGCAAACAAGGATGGAGAAAAAGCACCGCAAGCCAAAACTGCAAACTTCAGTTCTCTTTTGGGAATGATTCAAATTCCACCACACGTTAACATCTTAAAGAGGGAACGAATATTGACTTGATTCCCTGGATTTCACTCGACACGCAGAGGATGGTGCGAGCTTGAGTGGGCCGGATCACAGTTTCACAGGGAGAGCAAGTAGCGCTGCTGCTGCTGCCTGCAACAATGAGTCACGACAGCACTTTAATCTGCCTCATATTAATAACAGCATTTCTTAGCATCCACAGTTCTCTGGAGAGGAACTCATAACAACCCGCCTGCTAGAGCTACAGTGCCCTTATGATTTAGGGTACTGGTTCACAGTTTGACAAAGTAAACAGCACCGAGTTTAGTTGGCAACAGTCGCATGCTAGCAGCGTGCATAGGTGCCAACAATTGAAGCTATGGAAAGATGGGTCTGCACAGAACATACATCACTCTACCTATTACCTATTCCAATTCCTTATTCCACCTGATTTATGAGCATCTACCCTCCACTTGATCTATATTAATGCGTTCTGGATTGACAACGTTTAGCATGAACCTAACTTTCCACAGTCTTGAGAAAGCATCACTGAGCATTGAAACAGCCCAAACAAGAAAGCTCCATAAAAAGGTTACAATACATGCACAGCCCTGCATACTCGAACACCGAGCACTGTGATCACAGACTAACACAGTCAAGCACCGAGTGCTCGATCCCAATATACCACAATTCCTTCTTTACCTAATGAAAAATATTGATTTGTCCCGGTAGATGGATTGAAAAGAAGGTTGTGGGATATGACAGGAGAAAAGAAGTGGAGCAGATGACAGCTAATTGAAGAAAGCAGGGATCTGTTTGTGCTGTCTTTGGAAAATGGCAGAGTAGCCACATAAAGCAGCACAAATAAGGCATTAGGAAAATATTGCATATGGAAAATGATCACTGTTTGGATTGGGCCAGACAGTGCTGCTTCCAAAATAACTTACTCTGGCTAAAGTGGCTCTGATCCAAATATCAATGAGGATCCACAGCCCCGGGACACTGAAGCTGTATCACATGCAACTGGGCTTCAAAAGCTACAAATACCTCATTAGGCTAATTGCAGAGCTATTTTCCATTAAATGTCTCTTGGTGTCCAGCTGAACACAGTCGATGTATCTGGCTCAAATGTTAAAACAATGCTGAGCAGAAAGGCAAAAAACAACAAATTACGGATAAAAAGTGCGAAGATCTCTTTAACAGAGAAAACATCTCACTTATTTCAACAATCATGGCCACACAGTAAAGCTCTGCCTCAAGAATTTCACAACCAAAATGGTGACAAAGTGTAATAACAGCTTGATAGGTTAACTTGGGACTTACTCAATACATTACCTCACAAGTGAAAAAACGGAGATTGCACACCGGTTCACTGTGGATGAAACTATACATCTGCATTAGTTGATATAGTGGGCGGCCATTCACGTCCTTATCCACATGAAGCGCTGGCCCAGGGACCCCTGGCGTCCCCTGCGGTGCCAGAGATAGAGAAGAGTGCGGCTCTGTGAATCTCTGGCTCGGGCCACCACTCCTCCATCAAACATTAACCTTGGGAGGAATGCAGTGAGTCAACTCGGGCCATAAAGAGACACAGGAAGCATTTAATTCCCGGGACTCACACTGCCCGCATTATAGGGCTGCTGGATAAGGGCTTAGTCTGTTTGAGTAAGAGACATGTAGCATGGGGCATCCATCTAGAGCGCAGGGCTTTTCAGAGACAGGAAAAGGAGGCAGAAGAGTCAGGCTAATAGACCAGGCAGGAAAATAAACACCAGCCACTGGCTAAATTCAGGTGGGCTAAGGGAGAAAAGTTGGTCTCAATACAGTCTTATACTGTATTGGCTCTATACAATACTTTGGCATATGGCCAACCGTTCGGGTGTCAATGTTTTACTTTTAATTAAGGACAATTAAACTGACAGCAGCCTTTCAGTCCTACTTAATGACAATTTGAGACAGAAACACACAAAACTTCACAAACAAGTTGAGCTCTTTTTAATTATGGCAAGTAAACCATAAAGTTATGGTTAAATAGTAAAGTTGTGGCTGCGACGTTTAGGTTGACGTCAGTAAAGTTAGTGTACTTTGGTTGTCACATTACCAATTTAAAATCAGTTTTAGAGTCGCACTAGCATGCCATTGACAAAGTTAAAGTGTAGACTATTTAATCACACATCGTTGCCAAAAAATTACACAGAGAACAGCAGTGAGAGGAAAAAAATTCCAACACATTTATTTTATTGTCTTTTCAACTTGAATTTCGATCAATGAAGGTATGATCACATCAGTGCTATTCATAATTAGACAAAACCTTCAAGTCTGGGATTATTGAATTCCAGGCATGTTTTCTCCTAGGCTTGTTCTGCGTCACTGCCAAAGACATCTACAACACAATGAGACCTTTTTAATGCAGACAGAGTGAACACTGTGAAAAAGCCAGTACATCTGAGCTCACTCCATTTGTAAAAGAAATTCAATGCGCGCGCGCACACACACACACACACACACACACACACACACGCACACACACACACACGCACGCACGCACACACGCCGTGGTCAGAGCTGAAGAAGGGAAAGGGGCTGGTGTAAATCCCACATTTACAATGCAAACAACCTTTCTTTCAGCAAACACCGGGTTTACTCTCACAGTCACTGCAAAGCAATGAGCACCATGAAGGCCATCCTGATGACAAGCCAAGTACATTCCACGCATGCCATTTCACCAGTAGCCAGAGGGGGAAAAAAGGCTGCAAAACAACTGAAGCAAGACAGAGGTGCTGGAGACTACTGTAACGTGGCTACAGCAGTGTATTTTCAATTTGTTCACAGATCAATGTAACGTCTTTATGGCTTAAATAGATCGCTTCACGTAGGTGAATTCTCACATATTTATGGCCACTTTAAATACAATTGCCAAAACACCAACATTTGTCAGTCGTAACTGCTGGTAGGTATGTTCTCATCACTTTGAAGATTAGATTTACTAACAGCTTCTGTCTGTGGTCAGAAAATGCACAACCTTTAAGTGAGAATCCGAATGCAATGCTTGTTTTATAGATTGGTCTGATTGATTTATCCCTTAAATACATTTTTATTGAGGCATTCAAAGGCAGCTTCACACATATTTTAACACACTACAGACAGTGAAGCAGCCTCAACAGAGTGTTGCTTCTCTGTTAGCATAGCATAGATTGTCGGGGTGAGCGACACAGTCAGTGTCATTTTATATCACCATAGTGATTTATATCATGATACAATATATTTTCTTGAAACTATTACTAGATCATTCAAGTTAAATTTAAGACCTTTAAGCACCACATAAAATGACATTTGATACATGATGGGACAGTCATACTGGCCAAAGTGTGAAAGTGTGATGGTAAACCAATTCTATGGTTTAAAATTATGCATTATTATTGTAACCCATTCTTTCAGTACTTCCCAGCAGTATATAGCAATCATTTCTAATATAGATAAATAATTAAAATAAGGTGATTTGGACCAGGATTAGCAGCATACAATGAGTGGATTAACCAAAGAAAACATTATCCATTTATTTCAATTCATTTAAGTCCGCTTTAAGTCTGACAGTTGCCCATTAAGAGACGATGAGCTTTCTAGCTACTGTATAGCGGTAGTGACAATGTGATATAAGTCTGATGGTGGACTGAAACTGGATTGAAGAGCCTCCTGCAGCACCATCAACTGTCAAAATAATCCCGCTTTTGGTTTCTTATGTGTGTGTGTGTAAGCCCGCTCACAAAATACAAAAACATTTCATAACAATCGTTACTGCCTACGGTAGGAAAAACTTTTGTAAATGTAAAAATTATAATACCTTCTAAAGCCTTTTCTTGAGGAACCTGAATTCAATGCTTTGACGTTTTGAGACCTGCAGAAACCCTGAATGTAGATGTTTTTGGCAAATCCAGAAAATAAACTACATGACAAATCAAAGTTTAAAATACTATTTTCACATCCAGCTGTCTCTTCCCCTCCTCCTCTGCTGAAGAGTCTAAAACAAGAACATCTGTAAAAAGGCTGCATACTAATCAGCATGCACACCTATTATACAATCATCTGACTGACTGTCGGATGTGGGCATCATACAAACTGCTTAGCTTAATCCAGTGGTCCATTTTGCTCCTCGGTTGCCAAAGAAGCAATTAAGTTACACTGTAAATTGCTGAGGAGGACATGTGATCATGGCTGGAGCTCCCTCCTTCAAATGCAGACACTGCACATCGATCCGCCCCACTCGTGTCCACGGGCACAGATTGCTAGGATTGCTATGAGGGTCAGGGAGAGCCAGTGAGCTGCTCAGACTTGGATTTAATAAAGATTCCCGCTCAGTTATCTGGAATGAGCCAAGCTGTGCCTTTCATCTCTTGACCCGTAAAACAATAGAAAACCCTTATACTGCCAGAGATGTCTCACAGTCAAAAATACATCTCCCCTCCTTTCCTAAACCTTCAGAGACACAGATTTGTTGTTTTCATCTCATCACGAGTTTCCACTTGAGCTTCATTTTACACTTTGCTGTCACACGGCTCCTGTCAAGTCGACACTGCAGTGCTACCTTACAGGGGGTGCAAACAAAGGCAGTATGTTGGACTACTTGAGGACATCCCATGTTGCTGCATTAATATTGCATAAGGCTCATGGCACACATGCACAAACTCACATACTGTAATGCAGGGAAAGGGCTGAATTTTTCAACATCAGCATTTTTCTCTGAGAAATAAGCCTAGAACTGTAAGGTGTGGTCCCGACAGAACAACCATGTGGAAAACAACATTTACAGAAGCTTCACAGTGTAGAGAGTAAAGAGGCACGGGAGACCAAAGAAGATTTGAAACGAAAGAAAACAACAAAAGACTCAGACTTTTACAAAGAATTGTAAAAAGACTTATTGTGATCATCATGTGATTGTCTGTCTAGTTATTCAGAAACAAAGTCAGAAATGTAAGAATCCACTAGAAGGTGGCCGGCGCTGAACCGGCAACATTGTGCTTCATGATTGGCACATTAATCCTTGGGCCACCAAGGCACCCCAATCCTTAACATGTTATTATAATGGAAAAAAGGTGCAGAATACAATGAATTAACTTGCATTACTCCAATATTGGCATTACTACTCCATATGTAGACGTATATCTATACATGGTATACGTAGAAGTACGGCAAAAAAAATATTCTAACCATTTACTTGAAAGCCAGAAACACTTGTGTCATTCAAAAGTGGGAAAACAACAAAACCTTAATTTTCACCATTTGATCTGGTGAATGCACCAATTTACAACTCTGACACACTGACGACCTCAGATTCACTGTATAACGGGGGAGGCAGGAAACTTTGTGGCACAACCAGGCAGCTGTCTCGCACACCCACAGAGACAGATGAGGGCTGTAAGTGTGAATGGAAGAAGAAGAAGGGAATTAACAGGCCGACAAGGAAAGCAGCTCTACAGCACAGACGAAGGCTCCGGTGCGAGTCCAACAGGAACAGTAGAGCAAAGCTCAGAGGACCAGGCTTTGGTTAATAAACAAGGGTGTCTCTGAGGAAAGACACAAACCCTTTTAAACTACTCACGGTTATCTGTACATTGAATATTTGATATACACTGTAATGACTGCTTCTGGTGAATATCACCGCAGTCTGTCTTATACCCGTCACTGTGGATGGAGGTGTTTCTCTGTGGTTGCATGAGAAAGGATGTGAGCAGTTGTGCTTGATGGCTTTTATGTGAACGGGTATTCGTTTAACATTTGTAGAGCCAAAAGGTTCTATGTCAATATCTGAGAGCAACAACACTCAGAAAAGGGTACATATATTCTTGGTGAGGAAGCATGTACTTTTTTTGTCCTTTCCCACTCTGAGGCGCACACTGGGAGGGCAAACAAAAATAACTGCAGCTTGGGGGTGGACGTAGTATCGACTGAGGAATGACGGTGACACCCATGTCTGAATGCCGCGGTATGTTTGCGTTTGTGCGTGGTTCAGTCCTTCTTATTGCTGCACCATCGAGCTAAATATTCCTCAGGCTTTGCCATTAGTAACAGTCATCTAACTGAGGCACGCTAATTCTAGGCTGCTCCACAGCTTGCTGCAGTCTTCTCCGACACAGAGATAAGTAATCGAATAACACGAGCCACATAATAATCTTGCTCACGTTAGGAGCTTTTCCAAACAACATTCAATCCAGTAAGAATAAGTGGGTCCATAGGTGGGTTCAGTCTGCACCCACATGGAGCCACCTTACACCCTGGGTCACCTTCAACCTTCTCCTGGTGTCAAATTATGGCTGCTGACAGATACTTCTGGCAAGGAGATACCCCACAGCAGGGATTTCCCCGTAACTGGAGGGCTGATGAAGCACACTGGAGCACTGCCTGGCCTAACTGCAGGGCGTAACTCAACTCAACCTCAGTCATTCAGGCCGGGAAAAAAATCTGTGCTAATCAGTACCGCAGGGCGATATCAATTGAATCAATACCACAATATCAATAAGAAGATTTTCTTCTCATAGATATACATTACAATATGGCATGGCATGCAAAATCACTTTTAAAATAATCAAGTCTCAGTTCAATAGAATAAACTCTCTTCCACTGTCATGTATTATGTAATAAATCTCTGCAGACATGTAAAGCAAGAACTCCTTTTGTTCTTTTATAAAGGTTTGCTGGAAAATTGTTAAACAGCTACATAAACACAATGCAGTACTGATGATAACTGCTACATGTTTGAATTATCACTCTGCCCAACTAAACAATGCCTTAAAGTCAATGGCAGCATGCTGTGTATACAGTGCTAATTAAAAATAAATACACTTCATGGGTGTGTGCCACTATTCACACTTGAAAAACACAAATTGGGCTAACTCATCAACCGGCTCCAGTGACGAAATAACGGTCAAATAAAGTGCTTCAACAATTGTTCAACAGGAGATACATGAAAAAAATGTTTTATAGTCACTTAGTTAAAGCTGAAATTATCAATCATAAAATGTTATCAACTATTTTAATAATCAAATTAAAAAAACATTTTTAAAGCAAAAATGAAAGACATTCTCTTCAGCTTCTGAAATGTGAATATTTGCTGGTTTTATTTCATTGTGAACTGCTGGTCAGACAAATGAAGACATTTAAGATGTCACCTTGGAAACTGTGATGGACACCATTTTATGACATTAATAATAGAAGAAGAAGAAGACGAATATCTTTGGGTTTTAGCCTGCTGGTCACACAAAACGAGCAATGTAGTCTTATAAAGGCCACTTCCACTATGTCTTGACAAATAAAAAATTAAGAACTAATTGCTTAACCGATAATGAAATAAGTTGCATCCCTAGTGACTTCCATTACCAAGATAACATACTACAGACAGACTGGAGCTAATATATATCACTAGCCAAGCAAATCAGCTTGATTGAGTCAATCAACTGATTATCAATGACCACTAAACTGGAGTCTAATCATGAATGACAGCAGCTTGTGCATTATACAGAAAGGGCACAGCAGCAGGACAAGTCAGACATGTACAGTACGGTTTCTGTGCTGCTCCAGAGGAGAGGAGTGGCTCTGAGCATGACCTAACAGGCTGGCTGGATGACATTCCTACAAGGCCTGGGGTTCGCCTTCCTCCCAGACAGCGACAGACACAGCTTCAACTGTCTTCCATTCAATCTCTATACAACCAACACAAAAGAAAAAAATCCTGGGAGGAGAGTATTAACTGGGTTGTGCTTTATGAACATTTTTAATGGGCTTTTATCTGAAACCATGTATGTATGTAGCCTTCTTAAAACATGCTAGATAACATGTCAGTTTGGATTCTGTGATTAAAACAAAACAGTTTGGAATTTAATATGATGAATACTATAAGCAGCATGTTGCAGAGTTAGAGATGAAATAAAGCAAATATTCTGCAAGGCATCTTCCATTAAGGCTCTACGCCCACTATATCTTTTCATTATTCATACATGTCTATTTCAAAGATTTTCTATCTTTTCTTCCTCACTGTGGTCCTTCAACCAATGCCTTCCATGTGCAAAAGTACAATATGTACATATCCTTCAAGGACATAAGAAGGTTACATCCCATGGTTTTCAAAGCCTTTCACCACCGAATTCATCATTATTGCTCCGTTAAATTGCAGCACTGGCACAGACAGATATTAAAAGAGAGACAAAAGCAAAAGGTCACAGTTGACAAAATAGAGAAATCATTATTGAAACAACTATGCATACTGTGCTACAGTGATTATAGTTCAATTATGGGTGAGCCAGAAGTTTTAAATGATGTTCAAGACATCAACCAGCCTCACATCTGAAGCTAGGTGCAACAAAAACAAGAACTCCGATTGAGCGCGCACCGTTTTGCCGCCACAAACAAACCACCCAATAAGCCATTTAGCAACCTCACTGCGCTTTGCCGCAGTTGCTGCTGCTTGGCTGATAAGCTTGCTTCATGACAGCAGACAGGAAGCTCAATGCATGAGCCAGATGAGTCAAAAGCCTACTACACTGAGCAGGGTATACGTCACCGATCAAAAAAAAAAATCTAAAAGATCTAAAAAAAAAAAGCAGTGTTGCCCTCTCATCTCTTTGTTAGCTGAGGTCAGTCTGCCGATGGAGCTGCCTGCAGTCGAACCCTAAAAGTCAGTGCTGGCTCTCGTCTGACATCCAACAACTACGGCCCCACAACTGGGTCAACATGATGGAAAGAAAAAAAGGATTTTCTTCCAAACATTGAGCATGGAGAGTCCAGTTAAACAATAATAAGCTGTAACAATATTCACTCAGATCCTGATGTTGATTATTTAAGTATGAAGAGAGAGAGAGCGATCATGCAGGCTGGTGATGATGTTTTGTATGTCAAATTAGTATAAGTTAATACCACAAGCATACTACTTATAGGGCTTTGAAGATTATACACATCCTGCCAGCCAAAAAAAACAACAACCTATTCAGCTGCAAATACATGGTGATGACGGGTACAGCACTTTGTATTCCCATACAGTGCAATCAGACGTGGTAAAATTAAAAAGTAAAAGGTTGATACATGATAAAACTTGATGGAGAGAAAGTTAAAATTCTATTTGGACTGGAAACCACAACAAAACAAGGACTGCAGAGTGAACTTGAGTATTTGAGGCATTAACATAACAGACATTCACTTCTTTTGTAAGCAAACTTAACATGAAGCTTCCCAGTTTGTGTCAGGTTTCACTTTGGAGAATTGAGGTTCACAGCAGGAAAACTCACTGCTTTCTTTTATCTTATAAATAGCTAAATATGTGACTTGTTTGACCAACAGGTACGGGCAAGATTTATCAAAGAAGTGGACCAATTAATAAGACCAATTAAAAGCATTGTGACATTCCCCAAAGACAGACACACATACAGCAGATGATTTTGTCTTCAGCAGTGGCATGGCAGCTAGCTATGGATAAGAACCATAAACAAGACAGTGACTCCACAGTCTCTTGTGTGTTGTGCTGTCTGTCAGCATCGACAGCTCTCAAGAGATCAAAGCACTTATGGAAACTACTACCTTTCCTCCACGTTATTTCTTCTGGGTTTAGGAGGTAAGATGCAATAAAAATCAAGGCGGGGTGCTATATAATGACCTGCAAGAAGGCAGGTAGCAAGAAGGTATGTTTTTGCACACACATTAACTACTTTGATAGTAAATATAGCTACCAGTTGGTCGTTTGATTAGCCCCGTTTTCCTATAAGCCTACTCTAAAGCCTGTCTTTTAACTCCTAAAAGGCAGCAAGAAAGTTTAGTGGTTTCAGTCAGAGTAAAAGAGGTCGCAAACAGCCGTCGTGCAGTCGGGTCAGGGGGGCGCTGCAGCTCCCTTTAGCTCCAGAGCTAAAGCTAACAAGCTAGCCTGGTAACCAGTAGAATCAAACACAGAAACTCAACGCGAGTTACTAGTAAGTAGCAGCGCTATGCCCTGGTAGTGCCACTAATATGTGGTCGTGTATTTATAAAATGTGGTGGTTTTCACCTGTAATTCGGCCCGCTCCACCTCCCATTGTGCTCTCTCTACTTCGAAACGGGCCCATTCGTGCTGCAGGAAGTGCAAGATCCCCGGGATACTGTATTGCGCCCGAGCCGCCTCCCCAGCGTCGCCATCGGGCAGCGGTCCTTTCCCACCGCCGGGTAAAACAGAGTTGTTATTGTTGTTGAAGAACACGCCGGGCCCCGCCTGTTCGTCCATGGCCGGGCTCGGTGGAAAGGTCTGTCCGTTGTCTCACTGATTCGAGGTGCTAGATATCAACGGAAGGACAGAAAGCTATCGACTGCGCTCGGTCTCCTCGGCTCTGGGGAATGAACTCACTTTCTGACAGCTAGCTGTCATTGAATGACGTCAGTCACGACGGCCACGCCCACAGCATGTTGGCTGAGGCGCTCGATTCGCTTACCCGGACTACCCGGAGGAACGCACTCTCCTTGTTGGTGTGCCTGAAGTGCGGCAGCACAAGGCACAGTTACTATTTCTCATACTCGTTTTTATTCTTCTTATCATTATTAATCTTCCCTTTCACGCGAATCATCATAGGACCACCTGTTTCCAATGATTGTGTATATGGAACTCTAGAGCAAAGGAATTTAGAGTGTGAGGAGACTGCAAAGCCGCCTGAAAAACTCCTCTAAAACTGCTCTATCGTCCTCAATCTTTACTCTTCATACATAACGTGATAACATCAAAACGAAGGAAAATCTGTCTTTCTGCAGTATTTTTTTTTTGTGTGAATATTTTTAAAGCTACACCTTGGCTCCCCATAGAGACCCATTATAACTTTGAGCAGAGAATCTAGCCTTTTCTCTTTTCCCTTCACATTTCTAACTTGCCGCAGTTTCCAGATTTTTAATACCACTAACTTTGAATTCTAGATCAACACGTTCGCAAGCTTCTCTTTGCGGTAGAAGCAGGAGTTTGAGGGTTGCTGCTAGTCTTAATGTCTATAAAAAAGCTTTTGTCTGCCAACCTCTCTGCTCCTCCACTGTCCTGACTGGGCCCCTCCCCCACAGCTTCAGGTATCCTTAATCACCATAGCAACCAATGTCTGACACAAGTGTTTGAACTGTGAGCCTGATGGATGTATTTAACCTGCCACAGCTCCTACACTGGAAAGAACATGTATCCTACGGATAAAATATGTGGCCACGATTAAAATTAAAGGTCCAAATAGACTCGCACGCAGCGGCTCTGTGGTGGGGGCCCGGGATTCGGGGTCAAGCTGGCCACTTCAGGCACACTTTAACATTTTTGCTAAATTTTCTAGTTAGTTTGACCCTTTTTACCAGAAAGTAGTCTACATTCTGCTACAGATCCTGTATCAGTATCCCCAAACCGGGTTCAACCATCGGCTAAAAATGTGTAACCAAATATAGGCGCAATGAGGTCAAAGCAACTTTATTCACATTTCAAAGAAATGAGGGGGGAATATCACATTGGGCCATTTCAACAAGCCTGCCAATGTGTGACGGCAGCTGATGCTCACCTATTCACGTAGCTATTACACACAGATATGGATTTTAAAAAATCAGTCATAAGCAATACAACAATATGAATGATATGCAGCACATACATTACATTATTAGCATTCCCCCAATGATCAGTAGACCAATTAACTGACTAAAGAATTTCAATTTCTGCAATGTAATACTCAAAATGTTCTAATAAAATCTCATTCTGGGCTCAAAGTGATGAAAAAAGTAACTTCTAACTAACTTAAGAACATGTAGTAGGAATGTTTACAACATAATTGAAGAACAAAACACTATTTCAAAAAAAGAAACCAAAAAGTAAAGAAACAACCATCAGTAACAATGAGAAGGCCCTAGGACAATGTACCAGCTCCATTAAATAAACATGCATGATTGGAAAAACAAAACAAAACTGCCATGCTCATGGTGAAGCAAAATCAGAGAAACATGGCACGGTACACATTTGGATAGCGAGGGATGATGACCAGACAAAAGCACACAATCAGAAGAAGAAGAAAAAAACGACTGAAAAAATAAAAAAAAGTAATTTTTCTCCCTTTATGAATGTGCATCAAGTCCAAAAATTGTACATTTACACAAACATTTCCTACAGATATTAAAGTGAGCTTTTTTTTTTTAAAGTGAACATTCAAAGGATTTTTAATGACATTTACATATTTGCCTTCTTGACTACAAGAACAGTTCTCATACATTAAAAACAATGATGAGATGTAGAATAAATAAATACACTTAAGAAACTTTAGTTGATACAGACATGACGTGGTACTCTGATGACAAACCAAAGAAGACTACATTAAATTAGTCTGTGAGAGTGTACAGTGCATTTTCGGAGAGTTCAGAAGAAGCTTGTCTTGAGTTTGATGGTTGGTGCAGCTTGAACAGTGGGCTGAGCTTGCCTGGTTGCAGCTTTGGCTTTGCTGCTGGCCTGGTTGGCCCGTACAGCAGATTCCAGGCGGATTTTAAGCTCAGGTACTGCACCAATTACTATCTTGAAGGCAGCTGGATAGAGGGGTCCAATCCGCATTAAGTTCTGAAGGGCAAAATCATGCAGGCCTTGAGAGACCTGGGGCGCAGAGGAGATGGCATTTTCATCCAAAAGGTAGGAGACGAGAGTTGGTACAAGAAGAGCCAGCAACTGCACCCCTATTAAAAACACATAAAACATAGTAAGACAGTGAAAAAGATCATCACTAACAGCAAAACTAATTAGAAAAGTTTAATTGAAATCCAAACCAACTATTAACGGGTCATACAATGTAAGATGAGTGCACAATTCTGACAAGAACAGAAACTCATCAGATCTCCAAGTACAACAGAGTTTAATCTTCAGTCAGAAGTCAGGAAATAATAACAATTAGAGCTGCAGCAATCAATCGATTACTTGACGCAGAGTCATTGGAGTCATTTTCTCCAATGTAACAACTTGCTGCTTCTCCTGGTCTAACATTACAGCATGACTGTTGTTGTGATGGATATTTTTTCCTGTTTACAGACACTTTATAGGCCTTGTGATTCGTCAGTAATTGGCTAATAATGAAAATAATCATTTCATTAATGAATACCACTAATATGTGATGCATATTGGTGATGGTATTGTTTCTTTAAATACGCTTTTAAACAAATAATACACCACAGCTGAATATAACGTATATATAAAATCAAATCACAACAAGATCATGGGGAAACAATATGCAAAATGTATACACTTGAATAAATAATATATAATGTTAAAATCAATAGTAAAACAGACAGTAAACCAATGCAGAGAGTCTAAATTTAGCATTTAATGCTGTATTGCTCTGATCTTTGAC
Organism: Nannoperca obscura; assembly: GCA_036024295.1. Lineage (NCBI taxonomy): Eukaryota > Metazoa > Chordata > Actinopteri > Centrarchiformes > Percichthyidae > Nannoperca > Nannoperca obscura. The sequence goes on from JAVQJL010066607.1 coordinate 14,463, forward strand.
AGCACACATCCAAAGGCACTGAGCTAAATACTTTAAGAGACCTCCATTAAGCGAGCTAAACACGTCAATGGAACAGATACAGCACTTTAGTGGTCCATTAGGCAGAGGCATACTCACGGTTCTGCTCTTCACCCATGCCGACCAGATTCTCCAGGACCCTGATGCCCTCCTGCACAGCTTGCAGCTCCGCAGCAGTCCCTGGCCGACTGCGCTCTACTGCCTTCAGCTTCTCCACCATGAGTGGAGCCAGAGCGTGGATGTATGGAGTAGACAGTGCACGGCTGGAGTGCTGAAACACTGACAACAGCAGCTGGTAGCACCGTGCCTGAACCTGTGGCAAAAATAATGAAATCACCCACTCAACTTGGCCACACGTGTCTGGAAAGCCTAATACACCTTATGATCATGCATTCAAAATGTGTCCGGGTTGAGATTCTCGTACTTCAGCGGTGTTTGCGGTGCTTACCGAGGGATCACTAGAGTTAAGGGCATTGCGGAAGCGGTCCATGCAGCCCTTCTGCAGGACGGTTACTCCCACAAGTTCACTGCTGGCAGACAGCAGGAAGAGTGTGATGGCTGTCAACATGCTGACCTCGTCCATGTCAGGCCTGGGCTCATCTACAGAAATATACAAACACTGTCAATTAATAATGTCATACCTTTTTTCTTGTCCACTCTACCGAAAGGTCACGGTCCAACGTGTATGTCTGTGTGTGTGTGTGTGTGTGTGTGTGTGTGTGTGTGTGTGTGTGTGTGTGTGTATTTGCTTACCTGGCTGTGAGTGCTCAAGTACAGATGCAAGGCTGCTCCTCACAAGGCCGGTCCACTGAGTCTGCATGCTCTCAACCCGGGCCAGTGGGGAGGTGATGATGGTCTTGATGCCCTGCAGGGCAGCCGACACCGGCACAGGCGCCGAGTTGTCAGAAGTCTTCACTGCAGTTTCCCTCAGCACGCCCGTGATTAGGAAGAGAACTGTAGGTAGGATGGTCATGCTTCCTGTAAAGGTGAAAAGAAACTGTGAGAAATGGGATATCATTTCATGGTGAACACCACATTGCTATGCTAATAATATTCATACTGTTATTCTTAATCTCACACAAATGCATATAGCAGTTTATAATACCATTTGATCATTGGAAGGCACACAGAAACACAGAGACAGCCTTGTCAGTGAGATTAATTTATCATTAGCATACACAAACCTGAACAATGCAGGGCAAGCAGGCCAATAGTTCTAAATAAAACAGGTTGGAACAGTGACTTTTTTCATTGTGTGTGTGTGTGTGTGTGTGTGTGTGTGTGTGCGTGTGCGTGTGCGTGTGTGTTGTTGCAGTTTGCCTCAGGCCTCACCAGCAGGAGAGCAGAGCGAGGGCAGTTCTGCCAGGATGGAAACTGTGTGCGCCACCAGGCGTGCGCTTTCTTCGGGCAGTCGCTGAGGCCTGAGTGGCACATGGCTGGGCGACTCCTTCACGCGTGTATTAAGCTGTGGCAAGTGGCGGACCAGGATGAACACGAGCAGCTCCATGGCTGCAAACACCAGAGACCTGCCGGGGACAAGCTCCCCTGTGTCTCCTCCTTCTCCTAGGCTGGGCTGAGAGTCTTTCTCGCCTTCTCCCTCTTTGCCTAAGCCAAAGAACATAATGACCTAGATCACTCAAACAGCCACATCATTTAAACAACTTTATTAAAAATATAAAATGTAACTCAATATTGATATTAACGCTCTGTTGTTCAGGCATCTTTCTGTGAAGCAAAGCAGCACGATGAGGTTTGTGCTTTCATGTGTAATGTAATGTAAACAAGGCTGAGGCTGTAGAATGTGTTAGTTCCTGACCCTTGCTGGTTCTCTGTCGCTGCAGGTGGTCCTGTGCAGCCCTGATGGTCTCCTGTACGACAGCGGTGACCTGGAGCTGTACAGCGGGAGGATCCCGCGTCAACAACAGCCTGTGGAGCACGTTCAGGAGCTCCACTGCCAACAGCTACAACAGAAACAACATTTACAGTAATGCCACTGGGAATGTGAACACTGATATTCATAATGCCCGACACGTCATGCTTATCTGTTCTGGCGCATTGCCAAACAGGTCCACGAGCAGTTGTTTTATCAGAGTAGTGAATGGGCAACGTTTTATACATAGTTTCTCAAATTAAGTTTCAATTCCAATAAAAATCTTATTTTTAATATTCAAAGAACAGAAAACTTTGATCAATGTATAAAATAGGCTAAAACAGAGAATGAGCTCCCCCCTCCCATGCACACAAACATAGTATGTGGTTCTATTCTGTAACAGGAGACTGTAATGACAGTGTGGCAGCAGTAGAGACACATGCTGTGTCCCAATTTGAGGGGCTGGATCCTCTGTGGTCCACACTTCGACACAGAATGCGTCATAGGGCCAATGTGTGTCCCATTTCAAAGGCTCCATCAAATGCAACCAAGAAACACAACCTTATTTTTTCTGAATTTGTAGGGCACAATCCATGTATCCTTTAAAGCCCTGTATCCATTGTGGGGCAGTCAGTGGTTTAATGGAACATTGTAGTGATCCTTGTCACCTTGTAAAGTCAGTAAATATCACATGTCCCTGTCGTATTTGCCAGATATTTGCACTAAGGTGGTGATCGGTCACTGTTAAATATATCACTTGAACTAGACCAATGAAATAACGTCTGCAAGTTGTAAATAACAGAGGCCATGCAGAAAATCCACTGTTATTTGATACTTTGTAAAGCCACCCACAGGAACTCGCGCTCTGTCAGTTAAATCAGTAATTTTGGTTCATGCAGTGCTTGAATTTCTGTTAACATTGACAGTAATTCTGTATTTTAATTAGAATTTGACAATCCAAAATCCAAATAAGCAAATACAAATTCTGTTTCCTAAAATGCAGATATAAATCATTTTATACATACATATTTTGTTTCAAAATGTTATACTCAATGTGTAATTCAGTAGAATATTAAACAAATTTCAAGTGGTACAAATGTTCCACAATATCTCTCTTCTTTACATACGACATTTCTGCAGTCTAACTTGTGACTTTACCTGGTCCTCTGCGATATGGGTCTTTGCACATGGAGATTCTAGCAGAGTGAACAGGGCCTGCAGGCAGGACATCACGTGTTCAATGGGTTCCTCGGGCCGGGGGAAGCAAAGAAATTCTATACTGACACCTGAGAGAGAGAACAAAAAAAAAGGCGTGTTCAGCCTATCCTCTTTTTCTACCTGCCACCACCCTTTTCACTGTCAGCTGATGCGAGGTGGATCCATGGCTGTAAGGTAAACAAAAAGCCTTCGCTCTGACAAAGTGTTCCACTTTGCTTTGTTTAAGTTCAGGTTTATAAAAGAATACATATATATGGGGGGGTTATTTTTTTAGGAGCCTTACAACAAAGACATGAAATTTCAATAAGTAAAGGACTGGTATATCTGTAGACTTCACTACCCAAGTAGTGGTATGATACATTAATTCAAGTTTTTTTATTGAGGTGTTCATGAGGAACAAAAACACGGTAATATGAATGATGTGTCTCTTTACCCAACATTAGATGCATCCTGTCTTCGATCGACTCCTCAAAGCTCTTTGTGTTGAAGGAGGCTCCTTGAGGGAGGGCAGGAGTCTTGGAGGGAGTTGAGGGGACCTCTTCTTTCTCTTCACCAACTCCAAATCCAGTGCTGCTCAGCCACAGGGCCACAGCATGCAGGACAGGGGCCCACGAACCGCGATAGTGGAGCCTTGCTGTGTCTATAGTCTCTGGAGTATAAAACGCTCCACCTGAACACAGACGCACAAGAAAGAGAAAGGACTTGTTTTAACCATTTTGTGATTTGAATTGTTTACAAATACGAGTGTTCATGAATATGAAGCGATTTCATCCAGACATCAATTAAAACAGCGAGTAGAAAATGTCCCGTCGGAAATGAAACATTTCTACATTATATTGTGCGTTTGGTAAGCAAGAATCTGTCTTGTACCGTCAGGGGGCAGCTGACTGGAAAACTCAGCAGGCAGAGTGAGCAGAGCGTAGTCTCGCAGCATGGCCAGCCACAGGCGGCTCAGCGAGGGCAGCTCTGGCTGCACCAAAATGATGAGGCTGTCAGGTGGAAGCACGTCGGCGCCCAGATCGTCCTCATCCTCGTCGTCGTCTCCACTTCGAACTGGTTTGGCAGGTTTTGACTCTGCCTCTTTCTTGATCTTCATCGCCACCACATACACCTGAGAATGAAAGCCGGCGCGTACAATAAGATTTATTATGTACATTATTTGTAAAATAACAAATACAGGCGGTGCTCTGTTCAGGGTCTTCAGTCTCACCTCAGCCCACGCCTTTAGCACCGCCAGTTTCTCCATCGTGGTGGCACTCTCGCTGTACAGCTGACTGGATGAGCCCTTCCCAGCTTGCACCTTGTCCAGCGACGACACAAGCAGGTTGTGGACTCGCCGCAGGTCGTTGAGGTCACTGACTACGCCACTACCAATCCACGTACTGCACACCTGTAGTCACAGAGAGGGGTCAAAAAAGTTATAAATGGTCAAACTAATTGACTGTTTCAAGCACCCACGGCCTTTAAGCTATTACTTCTCTTACAATGCTTGACAAAAATGTAAAACCTACATTACATGACAAAGCTTTCAAGGTTGATTAGCCATTAAGGAGGGGGGGTCAAAGAACAGTTATTAATAAACAGGACTGACGTATTAGGGCTGGACAAGTGGAGCAGACATTTATAAGATTACATCATTCTGAGGAACTGCTATTAGAGTGACAGGCGGCCAAGGGCAGGAGTCTGAAAAGGCTTTCTTTAAAAGAGAAATATGTTATGATGCAAATGTACTTGGCGAGGCATCTTGCTACCCGTTTGCTTATTTAAGACACATTTCTCTGTAGGTCCGGTCATGTGGCCCTGCAGATTCCTCAGGTATGTATTAAATGTTCTTTTAATTATGTAAATTAGCTTTTGCCACCTTGAACATACAAGATATTTCAATTTATTTTGTTTTCTACGTTGTTCTAAATTAATCATTCTATTTAGAAAGGAAAAACCCTTAGCTCAAGCATTTGGCCTTCAGAAAGAACTGAAATTTGCAAAAGCTCTAAGCCAGAGACACAGAGGGGAATGTCACAGAGAAAAGGGTTTTTTTAAGAATACTGCTGACAGGCATGTTTGTTATTTTGTCATTCTTCACATCAGTCAAAAAAGTCAAAGAGCATTAAGGCAGAACATGACACTGCTGGGCTGATAGGGGATGATGACTCACTGTGCAGCTGTAATTAACTGCCATTGCAGTGGCGTTGCTACAAAAGCCTTTAACATCATCAAAATATATATAAATATATGAGTATATACTGTATAAGTGCTGTGCAGTAAAATGAATGTTACAGTACAAACACTGCTGGTTGCTGGGTGCTAACAGCTTCTGCATTTCTGCAGTGCACCAACAGGGCTATGAAGCGAAATGGTATGTAATCAATTAAACTGGTAAAACCTTTCTTCTTAATGTTCGTAAACATAGCAGGGTGTCTTACCTGGCATGCCTTAGCTGTTATGTCAGATGGTGTGTCAGGTGAAAATGCAGGTCTGAGAGCAGCTCCAACCTAAATGCATACATGATTGGTACAAAAGTTAAGCTCCTCCATTTTTTTTATATTTGCTGTGTCATTATTTATTTTGGACATTTGCAGCATAATGCAATTTGATGCATTTTTGACTCACATTGGCCTGGTACTGTTCCAGGATAACGTGCCCTGGGAACTCAGGCTCTGGTACGGACGCAAACTTTTTAATGATGTCCTCCAGAGCCTGCAGGCCGGCCATTCTCAGCTGGTTACTGTGGTCTGTGGCCGCCATGAAGGCCATGCGGATGAGGTCAGACAAGTGGAGCACCAACTGATCTCCTGGATGGACAGAGATGGGAGGAATAACATAAAGGCCTGTGTGAGTAATAGAAACGCATTTATAATTATCATAAAGAATGTGAACTCACTGAGCATCCACGTTAATCAATCAGCAGATTTCTGTTCACTTCAACATTTGCCATCATTTAATATTTGCTTTAGTAATCCTTTGATCATGGGTTGCACGTCAGCATGAAGGTATTATTGTTGCCTCCCCCAAGGTCTCTGTGGGTTTTTTTAAAAAACGTTCCTTCCTTCCTGAAATGAAGATTAAACACCAATGGACACTACAAATCAGTTTTTATAGTTTCAGTGTGTTCTCGCAGTGACTCAAAAGAAAGCGGATATCAACCACAAGGCTGAGATTTAATTGAGTTTTAGCTGAAGTGCACCTTTCAAGGGATGAGCTGAACACACCAGCATGCAGACCAACCATCCACTCAATTCCAGTCACTAAATTTGGCTTAGCTGTTTCTGTCCTATTACTGTCCAGCATGTAGAACGCTTCCTTATTTCAGAGGAGCTTGTATAAATAAGGGCTCCTCTATCTGTCACAAAAAAAAAAATCCCTCCCACTTTTGCTTACTCATCTCTAGCTTTGTTCCATCTGTACATGAACACATGTGAATGAGCCTTTTTTTCAGCAGCTGACACTTGTGCTGCCTGGAGGTCGCATAAACCCCCCCCAAAAAATTTAAATCTTCTTTTCCAGCAACCCTGAACAGTGTGTTAAACAAACAGCTGGGAAATCTGTTCCTTATGCTCTATGTGAGCAACAGTTTTAATGGAAGATGTATGACTTTAGAAAATCAATATGAAGCAGACAAGTAATCTCAGGTGGCTTAAATCTATCACAAATCCTTGAGGTGAACTCTGAGCTACTCTGTTCTGGCAGCAATGTGAACGGTACCTTTGAGGTTCTTGGCTTGTGCGGAGCGGGCAGCTGCCAGGTCAAAGTGCGCTTTGTCATTCTCGCACAACAGGATGATGCGGCACAAGCAGTCCGCGGCAAATACGCGCGTCACCCAGCGTGGCGCCACAGAGGGCTTGGACTTGTCATCATCGCCCAGGCCTGTGAACATGGTGTCATCATCCATCTCATCTTTTTTCTCAGAGTCGTCCTCATCCTTTTCCACCTCGAATACGACGGCTCCTCCGACATCTGAATGAGGAAACGGACAGATTCATGACACGAGGATTTAAAAGAGAAGATTTAGTCTTCCACGTCAAGTAGAGCAAAAAGACTGATACTGTTTCTAACATGAATTATCTTTTGCTGACTTGCCTGCTGTGTGATGCTTACTTTGTTTTTTGTTCCAACGTTCATATCCTTAGAGACAGAAAATAAAAATGTACCTGTAGTTGCTGCCAGAACATCCTTGCAGAGTTTCAGCCAATGAGAAAGCTTTTCCACAGCAAGAGACGACAGCATGTGGCCCAGTGTGTCATGGATATCAGAACACAGCTTCCTGTCCGTCTCCCGATCCAGCATGCCAAACAGAACGCCCTCCAGACCGGTCTCTGTGATGTTAAGATCTAAACCGGGGACAAAGTCAACACAGTGTCTTACTGAGGCATTCTGAATAAACTGAATGCTCTTGTCAGGTTCAGGATTTGTACTCACTGATTGTAGTGTTGTCTTTGCTGTCTCCTGCTCTCTTCGCCAGGCTCATGGCGTACTCACAGACCTCAGCAGCCTCTCTCTGAGCGAGCTGTCTCAGGCAGGCCACAGCAGCCCGACGCAGCAACAGGTGAGAGCTGCATAGGTGCACCTGCAGGGATCCCATAGCACAGTAAGAAATGATGATTAAGGTTAAAGCAAACTATAACTACCGTACTTGTAGTCTGAATCTCATTATGTCTTACACAGAGACAGGGCACCAGGCTGGACAGGTTAACGTGGCGTGGAGCGAACATGTGCAGCTGCTGCAAACATGAGATGGCAGCTGCCTGCACAAGGGAGTCAGAGTGGTCCTGCATTATGGCACAACCAACCAGGCAGGACGAGCGGATGGTGGAGATAGTGGCTCCATTTCCTAGCAAACCCGATGACACAGTTTAGGAAGAGACAAAAAGAAAAAGTTTAGTTTAACAGCATTTTAATCAAAGTAAGCGGCCTGTGGTGGGATATAATTGATTACTCTGACACCTGCTGGCTAGAAAAGGGTATATTACATTAACGCTGCTTTTAAAGAAATGTGAGTAAAAGAGAGTCACATTAATACAACAGGATTTGTCCTATTTTCTTTCTGCCACAGTTACCCTGTAATTCTGGTCCCACAGTGGTGATGAGAGCTCCCAGGCAGCGTCCCAAGCACTGGTGCACCTCTGTGTGAGACGGGGGCACAGTGAGGAGCAGGGTGAGCACCAGGGAAAGTGTAGGCTCCACGTAGCCTCTGTACATGGGACCACTAGAATCCACAATCAGAGCCAGAGAGTGCAGAGCCCACGTCTGACAAAAGAATGAACAAAGAGTATCTGAATTAGTAATGTCTAAAGCACAAATGATGAAACAAAGCTTGGTGTTTTGGAAATAAAATATAAACTGCTCATTCAAGTTAAAACCAAACTACAATCCAGTTCAGAGGGAAACAACTACACTTCAGACGATTGCAACCCTTTTCTCATTCAGCTATGATATTGTAATTCTGTACCTGGACCTCGTGAGAGGACCCATCCTGGGCCAGAGCCAATAGGATGCTGACACTGGTCTTTAGGTGCTGGCCTGAGCCAATTCCTCCAACATATCGATGCAGACAGCCAAGAGCCAGTGAATGGCCTGTCCTTGATACTACATCACGGGCTGACTTAAGTCTGGAAACAGAGGAGGAAGAGAGATATGGATCACATGATTAAAGCCAAGGATAGCGAGGTGAACTGGACAGATTATGAGGACAATCAAAGACTTCATCTTATATCTTCCTGAACATCTCTGACCTACAATAAAAACTAGGAGGAACAACAGAATAAAGAGTAACTAAAGAAAATCAAAAGCAGAGGCAATACAGATATGAAAAGCTTACTTGTCAAAGCTAGTCTGTGCCATTCTGGCAATGAAAGTAGCCTCTCCCACCACCTGAGCCATCCTGCCCAGGGCCTCTCCAGCAGCACAGCGCAGGATGGGGTTGGGATTGTCCAACGCTCCCATCACCAGGGCCAGGGCCGACTTACGCACCTCCTCAGGACCCAGAGTACTCTTGTTCTCAGCCAAACCCTTCAGCCAGGAAGAAAGGAAGAGATACATTATCTCTAATAACCTGAATAATGAAACATGATATTCCTGTGTTAAGAGGATACCAAGTTCTCTTACCTTGAGGGCACTGAGCACTGCAGTAAAGATGTTCAGCTGGACTGCCTGCTGTCGAACTCCTTTAGCCTGCTTTATACACTCTGCAAAGTGGTCTAGCATCTGCAGCCTGAATCATACACAGTCAGGTAGAATTATTATTAATTAATTATTACAAACAAGCGAGCCTCAACGAACAGTGAATATAAATGCATAATAAACCAACATACATATAACAAAAAGGTAGGATAATGAAAAATGTTGACATGCTGCAAATATTAAAACCCCTTTTTAGGATTTCCACAGCAACAACTAAATTTCTCACCTATGTTTGAAGGAGACATGGGGGAAAACCACACCGAACAGAGCCACTGAAGCGTCGATGACTGACACACCCAAAGGGAGAGGCCCTGGGATGGCCGCGCCCACAGGGACCCGCAGGTAAATTGAGGAGGGATCATGTTCCAGAGCTCCGCTGCCAGATGCACTGTTGGGCTGTAGCTGTTTAGGAAAGATCACACAGTGGCATCAACAATGAGCAAGACATGAGATAATAGTGGATGTTAATAATTAACCAAATAAAAGATAATAAGAATCTCTTTCCACACATGCTTTGTAAAAAATAACAACCGCACACGCAACTACATTTATTCTTTATGTATGGATGATTTTACTCACCTGATCCTCTATGGACTTGTGGTCCGTCTCCTGTAGCCAGGAACCCATGAGAACACTGTCGTCATAATGACAGAGAGAGCGCAGCAAGGAGGTGGTGGTGTTGGCCGAGTTGTCAGTCAAAGTGAACTCTGCCACCAGCTCCCTCAGGAGGGCGTTGAAGCTGCCTACAAAAGACGATTACTGCTTTTAAAACATGTTTCACACATTTCTTTCTTCTTCTCATGCAGAAGTGACTGCGTTACCTTCATAGGTCTTGGGAGGCAAGAGAGCCAGGATGTCGTACAACCTGAGCCTCACCATCGCTGCACTTGCTTTCAGGTGAGCACCATGGACCTTAATAATGGCTGGGACACTGACAGAAGGAGAAAACATCACAATCATTAGATATATAATCTGAAAACAATGAAAGAAATACAGTAAATAGTTATCACACGTGATAAAATGAACGAACACTCACTGAGACATCATGGTCATGGCACATTCAATGGGAGTCATCAGTCTACGGATCACATCCTCTGTTAGCAGCTCTGGACAGTGGGCCACAAAGCTACGCATGGCTACAGAGGAAAGCAACAGGAGTGTTGGTCAGATTTGTGTCTGCTGACATTACAGAGCATGTGCGGTTATACAGGGAGGTGTGTCTGTTTACCACACAGTGCTCCAGCTCGTCCCTCCAGAGTGACCTGCCAGGTAAAGGAGTCTCCTCTGGCCTTTTCTGCCTCCAGCTCCTTCTGGGAGCGAGGAAACATGTTCCTCCACAGCAGCAGCATCTTGGGAAGGTGATAGCGCACGAGGGAGGGACCTGGGCACAAACACAATGTGGTGGCAATGTTGTCAGTGAGCGAGAGAGGGAGACGTTGCTGACAAATCAAAGCTAAAAGATAAGAGAGCGAGATGTCTGGGACTCACCCAGAGTCATGAGGGCACCCAGCAGCAGCCATCCAGCTTGTGTGCGCTGCAGGGACAGACGACTGTTCTGAGCAGCTGTCCGCAGGAGGTCTTCAGCTATACTCACCACCAACTACAAGAAAGGAATACAGACAATTCAATCATTAAATCTACACAGGGCAATCAACGAGGCTGGTACAGAAGGTCAGTCCGGGTTAAAATAAGTACAAAGTGAACCAATGAGATTCAATTCTGAGGCTACACACCTTGCCCTTGGAGTGGGGGATACCCAGTGGACACTGGTGTACGCCTCCCAGCAGAGCAGCCATCGCAAAGCTGTAGCCGCTCACAGCCTCAGGTGAACTCTTCAGGTTGTTGATTCTCTCTGCACAGCGGTCCAGCAATGGGGTCAACTGATAGGGCAGCGCCACGGCAACACAGCGCAAGCACCAGGCAGCCGCCAAACGAGCTGCCATGCTTGGGTGCAGCAGCACCGAGGTCACAGTTTCAAGAAGTCCTGGGGAAGACGGCATGGAATATGTTTTATGTTGCGAATTAACCTGAAATAATTCTCTCTTTCTGGATATTCAAGCCTTTTTGATTCACATGAAGAGTAATACAAAACAATTGCATAATACAGTGAGCACATTATGTATTTCAGTCAGTTAAAGAAGTGGATGTAAGAGTTGCTGTTAGCAGCTAATATTCTGCTTAATGAATAGTCAAATATTTAAACACCACCACATTTAGAGAAGATGCTGGCCAATGTCATACACGGTGGCTAAGGAAGCAAACTTCTCATTTCATATTTTGTGCGTCTCACCTATGGAAGGCTCCTGGATGAGCGGTGAAGCTGTGGCACTTAAGCTCTGAACTAGACTGCCCAGCTCTTTTAGGGCACACACCATAACATGCTGACTGGCAGAGACATCCGCTGCCCCTGCCTTGTTCTCTCCACTCATGTCATTCACAACTGCCTCTGGAGAAACGCGTGGCAGAGAAAGAGAAATGTACAAGAAGGGTTTGTCAGCATAAAATGCAAAATAAATTCCAGTTGAACACCAGAAATCAGTCAAAAACTAATTCAGAATGTGTGCAGCATTGATGAATAAGGTGACCTGCGCTGAATTGCAACATGCACTGTGATGTTTCATAAAGCAAGACAGTTTTTGTCAGATTTACAAAGTTACTTCTTATCCTCTGACCTGTTATATAAGAAACACACTATAATAGCCTAACTCGCTGGCCACATTAGTTCATGTATTGCTGCTGCACATCACCAATCTGAAAAGTTTTCTAACAGCACTAGAATCCTTACTGAGGTACTGAGGAGCACGCTGCTCTATGCCACAGACACAGAGCTCTGAGGATTTTCTTCATACAAGAAAGGTACAGTACAGGAAACAATGGTCAGAGGTTTGTTGAAGGATACATGTGACCCTGAAGAAAAACAAACTTAATCTGAATTCAAGTAAGTTGCTGATAAACCTGTCTGATGAACTTAAATCCTCAGATCTCTTAAAAGGCAAGAGTCAAGACAGATCATATATAAAGAAAATGTCAATTAAATTACTTTATGAAGAACTTTAAAGCTGATTCTTGAACTGGGAATCGGGCTGTTCCATACAACTTAGAGTACAGAATACAGAGGGGGGCATACACTAGGAGGTCCCGGTCCTATCGTATCTCCAGGAAATTCTTTTCCAAGTTACTTTTAGCATAAATATTTCACAGTCTAATTTCAAGAAGTCTCACAGATCCAGCTGGTTGGAAAAGCTAGAAGCAGCAAGTATAGTGGAGAGCCCAGGACCGTGTCTTAAGAGGCACCGACATTCAACAAATGTTGTTTTAACATCAATGTGAACAAAAGAACGTTTAAAGTTTAAAGGTTGCAAAGCAAATCAGAGTAAGAATCATCCTTTTTGAATTAGATAAAGGTGATTATAAAAATGATTGATGTGTTGTTGTAAAGCAGAAAAATTGGAAATTTGGAGGAATTGAAATCAATAAAACGAAATGATGGACAAACTTGCAAATATGATGTCTTGTTGCTGTGGGGGGAAATGGCTTGTTCCTACTATGTGTCAGTGAATTTAGTGGCACATGCAGTTTTTCTGCTGGTGTAAGCCAGATGTCAATAGTCAGAAAGAGTTATGTTATCGCCTCCTAAGGGATTGTAATGCAATAACAGAATGTGAATTCACAGGCGAACAGCCATGGAGTCTATGCAATAATGCAAGCATGAGTAACTGAAATGCTGAGCCAGCAATGAATAATGTTACTGTCATTATGATGCTGCTTGTGGTGAAAAAGAAATGTAAAGAAAGAGGAGCACGATCCAAAGAAAGCAGAGGCAGAAAGCAAGAAGGAAAGCAGAAATAGGGAAAGCCATCTCCGCACACAACTAAAGACAAAAAGATCATGCAAGAATTTTAGAAAATGAATAAAGAGTGAATTAAAAATAATAATAATGGATGAGTACTTACTCTGTAATGCTCTGAACCGTGATATTTCCCCCCCATCCTCCTTACCCACAGCCCTCATTTGCTTGCTGATGGCTTGGCAGATTTCTTTGCCGGCTGCAATTTGTGCTTTTTCTCCAAGTAAGCCCCCCAGGGTGGCGCGTAGCATGAAGGAGACACAGCGGCGTGAGTACACAGCCTCGACATGCGTCTGCGTGGCCCGGGGGTGAGACACTAGGTCCAAAACGTGGGACAGGAACGTGGCAAAGTTGCGCTCCAGCCACTGACCACCAAGTGTAGTCACAAACACAACATAGGCCTGAGGAAGATGGAAGAAAGATCTGTGAAGAGGTTGAATCGGACAACCCGGGCTCAGATTCTGTTTAAGTTTGAGGATTCACCTCACCTGTGTGACGCCCACCCGCACCTCCCTGCTAACAGAGCCTCCCCCCTTCAGCATCTCTCCTCCGCTCTTCAGGAAGCCAGATCCACCACGCAGGAAGCCTGTGGCCATTAGCTCCAGCACTTCCTCCAGAGTGGCGCGCTTCACATTCTGACGCATCACTGAGGAAAAAAGTATTGAGATCATGAAGAACAAAAGTGGTGCACTAGTCTACTTCAAATGAAGGTACCTGCACATAAACTACAGAAATCAACTCAGTAACCTACCAGCTGCTTGTTTGGGTATCAGGGCAGTGGCCATGACTGTCCCCAGCAGCTTGGCCACTGCTACCCGAACACCATAGTTAGATCCTTCTAAGGCTTTGAAACACAAAGTGGCCACGCTCTCCAATTCTGTGGTCCACATGAACACTGCCTCATTCTGCAGCTCCAACAGGCACTGATCAGGCAAGAAGAATAAACATGGAGTTATGTTAGTAACTACATTATGCATGTACAGGAAACTTTTATTATAAACGTACTGATGATGCATACAAACGTTAGTTTATGCATTATGTTGCAATTTATTGGCCACACAACCTGCACAATATGTAGTGCAACTGTCAAAAATAGGAAATCGACTTTCACAATAGGGAGGAGATTTAAGCAACACATTTGAGTTTGGTGAACATACATGACATCGCTTTGTCATTTTTCAAAGGGAGAAACATTAGGAACATCTTTCACGGCTCCATTAGCCAATATTTGTAGACCAACCTTTGCCACCGCACAGCGTACGGCCATGGATCTGTCTGTGAGTAGAGAGCGGGCGTTCTTGTAGATGTCTCTGTGACATGAAGCTGCAGCTCCACCCAGTCCTCTGAGCACCTTCTGCAGGCTGAGAAGGATCTCTCCTCTGCCTTGGGACTAGAGCAACAAAGTAAAGGTGAAAACAGGAGGATTAAAATAAATGTCACATCTGAATCTGGATAATAAATCTCTTTGGTTATCCACTACTGTTGATATAATCCAAAATACAATTTCACAGCATTTCTGCTATAAGGCAATGGAAAACGGCATTCCATTTTCCAATTTTCTAGTCTTAAAGGTCATACCTCTGCACTCTTTAATGCCTTCAAAAGATTATTAATGGTGTCTGGAAAGGAGCTTCCCAGCATCCTTCCCATCTTCTCATAAAAAGCTCCAACACATGCCACTGCAGCACTGCAAGAAAAGTTTGTGTATGCATTAAAATTAAAGTAGACATTATCCTTAACTATAAATGATTTGATTAACAATTAATTATTTAATAAAACCTGTAAAATGAATTATATCTTGAAACTGAACTGCCATAACTGTGGGTTTCTTTTTATTCCAGATATTCTCACTTTCATTAAATCACTCTCCTCCTGAGAACATTGAGACTGGCTTTTATTTTATTGATGATAATAGCATAATAAACTGCATCATGGGTTAGATTTAGCCTCAAAGCTCCAAAGCAAGTATATCAGGATTCTACACTAAAATGCTGCAGGAGTAGCAAAGTGGCTTAGGGGTTAGCAAGGAGGTCTTGACCCCAGTGTGTACCCCACATCCCCTCTCAGTCCATCTGAGTCTGTACAGAAACAAGCAGGTATAAAACAATGATGGATAAAACCCTGCAGGACAACACTGATGCAGCTTCAACCACTATCAGATTACATTAATACCAGAAAGAAACCCAGCATAATATCTGCTCATGTACACTTAATCCCCCCTTTTAAACATGAAATGTCATTCTGCAGATTAACATTTGGCTTATCTTCTAATACTCTTGAAGGTGTACCTACAGTATATGCTGGAAACACTAAGAGAGTGCTGAACAGTTTGTATCTTAATGCATATGTGTACACTCTCAAGCAGTATATGTATACACAGTGACTTTCTTCAAAAGCCAACGAAAATACACTCTGCTGCGTTTAAATGGGATCTTACAGTTTTGTTGGCAAGTACGCAGGTGTGTCATCCTTGCTTTTGATGATCTCATTGCATTTATCCAGCGTCTGGAAAACAGTGAAGGTGTCGCCAATGCTGTACAGGGTAGCAAGGTTTTTGGCCAGCAGTTTTCTTGTTGGTGGTCCAGGGGCACTGCTGATCAGTCCTGTCAGCTGCTCCACCAGCTTCTTCTGCTTCTCCTTCACATCCACCTGCCATTCACACATGCAACAGAGTCACAAACTGTTTCTGATGAAACCCACTGAGAAAACAATGTCAAAATCTGGAGAGTCACCCTATTTGCTGCCACAAGCACTTTATCCAGGAAGCGGAGCCATTCGAAGATGAAGACGGGCCTCTTTGCTTCAGTGATCTGGGCCAAGGCATCTTCATTGAGCAGCAGACTGTGAGCCAGCTCCATGGCGAGGACCTTTTAACACAGTGCTGTTACACCCTCGCCTCAACAAGGTTATATTAGGGGTGTGCCTTGTCAGTAGATGTCTCTTGTCTTATATTCGCCCTTTCAGATCAGATTATCACCTAGAAAGCATCATAACAGCACTAGAGTTACTAACAATCTGTGGACATTTACCGTCCTTGCAATGACTTTATTAGGTTTGTGCAAAAGACATACGTTATTACAAAGTTATAGCAGGTGTCACTGCTTTTGACGTTTTTAAATCTATGATTATTTGTCGTATACAATGTAGCAAACAAAAATGTCAAAGCTGGGTAGCGTTAACACTTAGCTGTTCTGTGTTGACAGTTGCCTCCCTCCAGCTGTTGATAGGCAAGCTAGTTAGCAACGTACGCTAGCTAGTTCCTACAAGCAACAAGCTACACACTCTCACCCAAACTGAGCGATAGCGATCTATCGTCATCTTTTAAAACACCAAGCTTTTCAAAAACACGTCAGCAACTACATCTGAAAAATAGCTTGTATTTAAACAAATTGTTCATCCTACCTGTGTTTCGATAACCCAGGATGAATGACGACGAGTATCGGTGGTGTCGCATTAAAGTGTGTCCGATGTGAAAACCAAGGAAATACTGTGCAGAAAATACTACTTTAACATAATTGACAAAACATTTTCACATTATGTGTATTCATTTTTTTCCAGATGTCTCTGTACACTCAAAGTAAATACCTTCGTCCGCATTATATGTCGAAAGCACCGGAACTGTATACTTGTCGTTTATCTTGTAGCTACTCGGAATATATATTTAAACGAACCAAACATCAGCGAAACATCACAGACAGCGCACAACCGGATAATTAATTAGGAGCTGTACTTGTTCTTTTCTACATTTTTGTCTCTTTTGCCGGCCACAATGTCTGATGAGGAAGAGGACTATATGTCTGATGCATTTCTCAGTAAACTGTGAGCGTTTTGTGTTCCTACTCTTAATAAATAACCTAAGGGTTTTAGTATTAAAACCAGAGGGTGTCGACATTGTTAAATTGAGAACCGTGGTGTATGTTAGCTTTTTGTCCTGTGGTTTTAGTCCTAAAGCTAATTCAGGGATTTTCGAAGAAGTGTCCGTTGTAACAATGTAGACGTGGAAGTACAGTCATTGATCACAATAGCTGTCACTGTTGTCTTACCCCAATAACTTTCTCTATGTTTTTCTGCCTGTCAGACAAGATGTGAAACCAGGTGTGAGCATGGTGAGGCGGGTGAAAGAAGCAATAAAGAAAGAGACACAGCAAAAGGAGACGAACATCAAGAACCGTCAGAAGACCTTCAAGGAGCAGGAGAAAGAAAGTAGAGAAGCAGCTTTACAAAACTCCATTACTAATGAGAACAAGGGATTTGCACTTTTGCAGAAAATGGGTTACAAAGCTGGCGAAGGCCTCGGCAAGAAGGGTACGTTTCTTCTTTGCTTCTTCTTTATCTTAACTTCAGTCTGTTTTGCATTCTATATTAATGTTCTTCTCTGTTACCACTTCAGGAGCAGGGAGGGTTGATCCAATTCCTCTAAATATCAAAACCGGTAAGCAGTGCATTTTTAAATTTAAAGTGTATTTGGCAATCCCACTGATGGATTACAGTATTAATATACTTTTCTTTGCATGCTAAATCAGACAGAGGTGGCATTGGAATGGAGGAGGTGAAGAAAAGAAAAGCTGAGGAGGAACTTGAACATTATCGGCAGAAAGTACGAGCAAAACAACAGAATGAGACCAAATCTCTGGAAGATTTTAGGTGAAGTTTGCTGTGTATGAGATGCACTGTGCCTCTGAACAGTGACCCCTTCTATAATACAAATGTTTCATATACTGTGTGTGTAATCTTGTCCTTTCTCATTCCAGGTCAAGAGTAAGGACAGAGAGAGAGGAGCGAAAGATCGAAGGAGATCTCAGAAGGAGTCAGCGAGCCTGTGAGCAGCTTGACAGTCAGAAGGTCGGGGGATTTATGGCTAAAGCACAGGCTCATCAGTACTTCACACTGCTGATGCTGTTTTTGCAGATCTCATGCCAGGAAAATTCCCACACATTAATGCAGAAAAAGAACATATTTTGACCATTCACTCTACATCAGTGTAGCAACAGCACTTGGGATGTTCTGTGTGTGAATTCTTTGGCTGAATTGTCTTTTCAGAGCATCACTGTCCCCAGGGAAGACTGGTACTGGCCTAAAATAGAGACTGATGATGAGGAAGATGACCTTAAGGAGGAGGAGGAGGAGGATAAGAAGGAGGAGGAGGAGGAGGAGGAGGAGATAGTGGAATTGACCGTTAGTATTTAGTTACCTTGATCATTTAGTGATAAATGTGTATATTTGTGTAATCCTAATATATGAGCCATGATCAGTTTTGTTGTCAAATAAAAGTGGCACATTTTGCCAGTGTATAGTACGCAATTAACATACTGGCATATGTTGTAGTAGCAGGATAAAATTAAAGTGTATTTGATGTGTGCCTCTCTGTTACAGTCCTTTGACAAACTGCAAATTCTGACAACCTACTTGAGAGGAGTTCATTTTTACTGCATATGGTGTGGGACCACCTATAATGGTAAGAGTGATGACAACGTAGCTGTAGTTTTATTATTGTATGCATATGTAATGTATATGTGTTTCTTTTTTTTAATAGATGAAGACGACTTGTGTTCTAACTGTCCCGGGGATACAGCAGCAGACCACGAATGAACTTGATAAAAAATATGTGCAGTAGTTCCCAGTGAAAAAACTGTTACAAATGTTTGAACCCTGGAAACATTGTATGTGTGAGTGCAGACAGCATTTTACATCTTGAAGCAGGCTCATCATCACACTCATCAGAATTGGAGGGATATTTATTTATCACCCCCATTTGAATCTGCTGTCCATCTCTGGCAGGACATCACTGTTTATACTACTAAATTCATGATTTTTTTTTTTTTTACATTCAGAATTTCTGTGGGAAATTTAGGATACTTTTTAAAAATATTTAAATTTTGAAAAGAGTTAAGATTTTTTTTTCTAGAGCAATGGCACACCTGTGTTTTCATTAAATGTTTTAAGAATGCTACTGTGTTGTCTTATCTATTGTTTAACTTTAGCTACATATATTACAATAAATTGCTTTGGGTTTGATCTACTTAAGACAATGTAAGATGTCATTATACTCCCTGTCTAATATTTATGTGGTACTCAATTGTGAGAGTTTATATTGGTTCTAAAATTGTTATTATTTCAATATCCTTTGGTCTCACCACTGGATAACATTAGGTAACTAATTTAAAATGATGTTTCTTTTATTTGTGTCTCTGAAGTGCTGAAACATGATACAAAATCCTTGTTAATAACTACTTGCTGGGCAATAAGCCTAAGTAGCATTAAGAACTTCAGTTCCCATGATTCTTAGCTTTAGGCGCGGCGCTAAAGCTTCCTGGGAGCAGTAGTTGTGGATTGCTTAAAAATAGCTTTTTGAAAGGGTAGAAACATATTTTACCAAACCGAGCAAACATTCAATCAGACGTTAGCTAAACGTTGGTTAAAATATAAAATTAATATATAATATAAAAATAATTATTGACCGTACGTAACACAATTTCTGCTAGTCAAAATAAACGTAAGTTTTACCAATTGAAGCTAACATTTCCCCCAGTGTTAGCTACATGTGACAGCTTTCCCTTGGTTCGTGTTTTCTGTGCCGGGTTTTTGCTCATATGAAGGTGCCATGTTGTGTGACGTTTACCGGGAAATCGAAACTTAACTGCGATGCGGAATTGAAGTTGGACCAGACGTGCGAAGACATGGAAGAAGTTGAGATCAAAACGCTGAACATGTCATTTGCACGTTGTTCTCATCTTTTAATGTGATTTCTGTTGACATTCCGACTGTTGAGCACTTCATAATGGAAACGATAAACTACGTAGCTAAACTCAACGAGTATGCTCAGGGAAGACGCTTGGGGCTGAAATATGAGGACGTTGGATCTGCTGGCCCTGACCACATTAAAACGTGAGCTGCTTAAATTAACTGGTGGGATTTACGTCGTACGGGAATGTGGGATTTGGAGAGGTGTGGGACGTCAATAGGACAGACCCTTATTGAATGGAAGGACAGTGTTTGCAGAAAATTAGGCGATAGGTGTTGCTTCTAGGACATTCAGTCTCCACCGGTAGGTCTACCCTACAGTACTTTCTCAGTGTTTTGTTTGCACTTTATTCTATCAGCCGTTACCATATTTAAACCACATATGCACTTCGTGTAACATTATTTGTTGTTTATTGAAACCCCCTGTGAAAGAAAAGCAATAGGAAAATGTGAGGAATGTGGCACGGTATGCCTTTAACACCACTTCTGTATCTGCAGCATTGAGTAAGATATTGAAAAATATTGTTTTGGATCAATACCATAAGGGGAACACTGTGTTAAGATCATACCCTTACCTTTGGGGATGTTAATTCATGTCATTGTAATGCAACCTCAATCACACCAA
This sequence comes from Nannoperca obscura, assembly GCA_036024295.1. Classification (NCBI taxonomy): domain Eukaryota; kingdom Metazoa; phylum Chordata; class Actinopteri; order Centrarchiformes; family Percichthyidae; genus Nannoperca; species Nannoperca obscura. The sequence continues at coordinate 34,959 of JAVQJL010066607.1, forward strand.
ATTCAGTTTAACAATGATTTACAATTTCTTCTCAGATTCATCCAGAGAGCAGTCCTGGATGATAAGGCGTATCCTGATGGTGTGGGGAAGAACAAGAAGGAAGCCAAACAGAACGCAGCTAAAAATGCCCTGAGAGCTTTGATGGAGCAACCGCTTGATACTGTAAGATTGTTATACCGCTTTTTTTACTGCAGTTTTTATATTCACAGTACATGTGTCCTTGACATATATTTTTGGTTTTCTTGACAGACAGAAAATGCAGCAGAAGCTTCTACTGCAGCTGTCCATCAGACAAGTATCAGTAACATCAACTATATATGTTGGCTCAATGAATATGGTCATAAGAACAGGGCGATTATAAGACCTGTGGAGACAACAAGACTGGGACCAAATAATACTACTCAGTAAGTCTTCACACTACATACGAATTCATTCATACGTGTGTGTAAAGTTACAATTTACAAATGCATCAAATCACGTTTGTTTGCTATAAGTTGCTGTAGCTTCGTGGTTGGTGATAAGCATTATCCAGCAGCCAATGGGAAAACCAAAAGGGAAGCCAAGGAGGAAGCAGCCAAGCTTGTATATCATGAGATATGTGGCAGTAAAACAACAGAGGTAAGTAGTAATACACACTAGTTTCTTCTGGCTTGATTCAAGCTCTACAAAAGTGCAGAGGGACACACTTGTCATTGACTATAATATTGTCATGAACATTTGAGTAGATTTTTTACGCAAATTTCCACTCCAATCAGTGAATCATAATAAAGTTGAACTTTTTTTGTTTTCAAGACTGGAGATGAGAAATGCATCTCATCAAGTCAACCAGAAAAGGAGATTATTCAAAATGTGCCGGACATCTGGTGAGCCCAAACAGTGGCAACGCATTGTTTCTGTTTGATTATGAAAGGTTTTAATTAGTATCTGATTTGGTGTTGCAGTGAAAAGACAAAGCGCTTGACTGTGATAACTACAGATGAAGGTTTTACAGAAATGAATTTTGTAGGACTCATCAACAGCTACTGTCAGAAAACAAAGTTCTCCCATGATTTCGTCTTTGAGAAAAGATGTGGCCCACCACATGACCCTCAGTAAGTATGACGTATAGACACTAGAGACGCTGTATGAAAACTCGTTAGATATGAGAGAGAAAGCTTAACACGGTTGTCCATATATATCCTGCCTGTCTACACAGATTCTTTTACAAATCAGTAATCAACAACAAGGAATACCCTGTGGGTGAGGGTAAGAGTGTCAAAGAAGCCAAACAAAATGCAGCTCAGCTGGCCTGGTCTGCGCTTCAAGAACAGTCAGACTGGGACAGCAAGGTATATGATATTTTGTGTTGTTCTGAAATGATACATTTGTGTTTTTAATATGCCACCTTGTAGATTGTCCGCACGCTCATTGCATGTGCCCTGAGGCATTTACTTAACGTGGTTTTAATCAGTGGTAGCAGCAGATTACAAGGCGAGGTTCTTTTGAACATCCGTTGTTTAACATCATTAAACATGAAAATAGTAAAATGTCTCATCTATTTTATGCTGACGATTATTAGACTAATGTTTCACCACATGCCAGAGAGCATCAATTACTACAAAACATGTCACAACCAAACGCTTCCTTTGTGCTTTCAGTTGTCTTCCTTGTCGGCTGTGTCGGATGATGCTGCACCAGCCAGGTGGCCCACGCCACCCAACACACCGTAAGGCACTGCCAGAGGAGTGCAGCAGATAGTAAAGTTTGATGTTGAGAATATTCTACTAATGTGTCTCATTGTGTTCTCCAAGGAAGTCCAGTGACGTAAAATCTAAAAGCGTGCTATCAAATCCTCCTAAAGACCAGGTATGTTATTTTCCATGTATTCCTCTAATACTGTCATGGTTTGTAATGCTCTGTGGTTTGTAATGCTCAGTCTATTGCACAAGTTATATTGAGTTGCTTTAATTTACCTCGTAGGTTAATTCTGTTTTACTTAACAGTCCTTGATTACTCTGACACATTACCACAATACGTTTTAGTAATCTCTGAGGGTTACACATGTATGTGATGAGAGCAAACAATTACAGATTGCAGTTAGATTACAGGGAAGTAAAGGACTTTTCCCTTTTATATAATGGATTTTGAATGTATGTATGCTTAAATATAATTGGTTATATTTTCCTAATTTCCCATTAAAAAGATTCAAAGTCCTGATGTAAAGCCCAAAATAAGGTGAGCTATATTTTGAGACCCACTGTAAAGCTACAATATGTAATATTACACCTGATTCATCATTTTTCTTGTCTGGTTAGAATTGCAGCAAATTTCCCAAATATCCGCAGACACAGCAAAGAGGTAAAGTAAGAAGATATTATTCATGCTTAATCATCACGTTTATCTTGTTGGTTTTTGTTCATCTCTGTATCACGACTATTTCATTCATTAAGGATATAATGGTCAATTTCAATGGCAAGAATACAGGAAACAGTCAGAGTGAAACAGCCAAGTCCGTAATCTCAAGGTATGGAATATGAAAACATTGAATTACAATATTAGCATGATTTTTATTCTAATCTTTGTGTTTGTGTTTTGTGTAATATTATTCTATCAGAAACAATTATTATATGTATTGTCACATTTTTGCCTCAACAGTACTTGTTCATTTCAGCAGGTTCACATCAGAATTTGACTCCATAGTGGGCCTCGGCAGAGGAGCCTTTGGTCATGTTTTCAAGGCAAAACAGAAACTGGTGAATAAGTATTATGCCATAAAGATTGTCCGCTGCAAAGAGTAGGTGAAATATTCAATGATGTTTCATTTAGTTTTATTTTTTAAGTGTGCACTCTATAGTATTTTATTTTAAGAAAACAATAT
>JAVQJL010066612.1:0-19828 GCA_036024295.1 Nannoperca obscura
TCAGGGGCTCATGTTGTTTATTGTTGTACCATTACTAAAAATAACCAAAACATTTTTAAATCAGGGTTTATGCAACTTTGTTCACAGTCCCCCCCCCCCCCCCCTACAGGTATCTAGAAGGCATTTTCACACGTTTTCTATCTCCCTGTGCAGCCACCCTTGCTGGAAGACTGCAAACTCTTTGAGACTCTCTTCGAGGGCGACATGGCTAGCCAGGCCAAAGAGGAATGGGAGAAGGCCATGACTGAACTGGCTCAGGAGGAGCCAGAGTTACTGCAGCACTTCCATAAACTGTCGGAGGCTGCGGGAAAAGTTGGTAAGGTCTACAATTCTGCTTTATTTGTGGTTTTGAAATATTCCTCTGCTTACTGTTTTGTTCCTGTAGCCTAAATGTCGTCTGTGTATTGTGTACAGGCACAGACACCGCCTCCCAACAAGAATTCACTTCCTGTCTTAAAGAAACCCTGCGTGGCCTGGCTAAAAATGCAGACAACCTGCAGGTGGATAAATTCATAATGTTGAACTGTTCAGAGTGCAAACACACAACCGTTTACTGACCGTCTGTATTGTTTCCTCACAGACCACAGGACTCGCTGGAGACGACCTCGTCAAGGCTCTAGAAGGCCTGGGATTGGAAGAGGGAGGCGAAGGAGGTGGTGATGAAGGAAACATTCTGCCCATCATGCAGTCCATCATGCAGAACCTCCTCTCTAAGGAGGTGCTTTATCCGTCTCTCAAAGAGATCACTGCTAAGGTTTGCATCTGTTTTACTAGCGGTCGCTTCAGTCTCTAGTTCCGCTGTCGAGTGTCGCTCACAAATGTCTCTCGCCCCCACAGTACCCAGAATGGTTGGATGCCAACAAACCAAGCCTCAGCTCAGAGGACTACCAGCGCTACGAGCAGCAGGCCAAAATCATGGGAGAGATCTGTAAGCTGTTTGAGAAGGACGATCAGGGGGCAGCAGATAAAGAGGGCACGTTCGAGAGCATCATGGACCTGATGCAAAAGGTAGATGCTTTTAGTTGTTCAATAGTTAAGTGTGTATAAAACGGAGAAAAAGAAAACAGAATCAATATGTTTGTTAGTCTCTTTTGCCTCGTGCTTTCTGAATATTTAGATAGTGAATCAGCATGCAGACATTACCGCGACTGATAAAGTTAAAAACGTTAGCACCTGCATGACACAGATACCATAAATGAAATAGCTACTACTGCAGGAGAAACCCCCGTTACATTAGCAGTGGGCGACACACCTTACAAACTATTGTGGTGTTTACTCACTTGTGTGTGAATGGACTTCGGCTTGTTAAGAATGAAACTCATCACAGAATATTATGTTTCCTTCAAGCTGCAAGACCTGGGACAGCCACCCAAAGAGCTGGCAGGTGATGCGGTAAGTGTTCCACAAAAACCTGCACATGTGCAGTGCATACATGACCTTAGCGTGTTTTACTGCTGTCTTTAGGGATAGAAAATATCATGATGTGCTTTTTAAATAAACAAAAAAATATCCCAATTTAATTTGGAGCAAAATGCACTTTTATCCCCTGACCTGCACTCAAATCACTTATGCAACCTCTAGTACATACTGTGTCCACCCAGAGGTACTGTAGCGATAGCCTCCACTGTCAACAATATGCAGAAATCTCTTGATGATCAACGGTTCTCTGGGCATCACTTTCAGCCCTTGCTTAGACATGACCACAGTCTTCCTCTTTCTTCTTCCTCTCCAGCCTCCAGGCTTTAACTTTGACATGGAGTCCCTCAATCTCCCAGGAGGCACCGGGGCCGGGGGGGCAGAGCAGTGCTCCATCATGTGATGAGGTAGCGGTGCGGCCCATCAGAAGCACTGGAGCCAGAGGGGGTCACTCTGTGTGCGTCAGCGACAGGCAGGGAGTGAAGGAGTGCGAGGCAAAGGTCGGGCGGCAGGAGTGCGACCGGACCGTCGACGCTGTTCTCTTTTTCTAGAAGGTGGAAGAAGGTGTGTGGATGCAGAAACAACAGGTGGAGCCACAAAAACCAACAGGAACCACACACACAAACGCACTCCTTTCTGCCTGAAATCACCGAACGCACATCTGAGAACGTTGTAACATCTCTGCATTAGTTAGTCAGCGGTCGCCGTCGCTCCTTCACGGATTGGTTTTAACAGCATTCCTTCAAAAAGAAAACACTGCCGATCTCCATCTTGTTTTTATTATACTGTTTGGCCTCATGGTAAAATCTATCAAACCACCTCACGGGTATAAACGGTGCCTTTTTGCAAAGTAGTTATTTTAGGTCTCATCATAAGGTGAAGATTTTGCTATCATTCAGCTCAGCACTTAAGATTACGGTTTTCAAATGATGTGAATTTGCAATATCTTCTATGGTTCACACCCAGTTAGTTAGCTAATTCTTTGGTACTTCATAAAAAAAACAATTCTGTTTCTGTGCAGGATTTAAATTAACGAGGTAATTACTTATTAACATGTAAGCAGATAATTGTTCATTATTTCAAGAATTAATAAAAGAGCAGAGAGGACTTTCTCAGCACCTACTTTAATTCAACCAACTAATTTAGCAAAACCTGTTGCCCCGCGTGTTGTCTCTCCATTGTGTTGATGTGAAATGATTGAGATGATGATTCCCGGATGCCTTTGCCGTGGTTACAGTGATCATTATAGTGTGGAGTTGCTTCCCTTGTGATTCCCAGTGGGTTTCATGTGCAGAGTGATGTTGTCTTTGTTGTGAGGTCCCTGCTTGGAAAGAAAAACACTTGAGTGGCATTCAGGAGAGTTCATCGCCTGATAACCAGACGTACGTTATATCTTGTACCCTCCATTAAAACTACATTATGCTCTTTCCAGAAAAGGTGACGAGGCAGCGTACTAAACGTCACGTTGTGTCACACCAGCAGAGAAACAAGCCCATCATTCATGCAGATGCACTGTTGGGCAGGACATCAACAGCCTGATGTTAGCACATTTCGGCTGGGTTTGCTGGGTTTGTTTACTCCAGCAGCTGCTATTGCCTGTGGACACATTTTACCGCTGTGACCACAGAGAGAGGTCGAGAAATCCCACGGCCATCGGCTCATCAATAACTGTATAATACAGGGGTACTGTGAAAGGATTCAGTGAGCCGTGCAATGAAAAGAGTCCAGATTTACACCAGACAGCTGAGGGGAGGCTGCTGTGGGTTTCATCACGGGGTAATCTATTCAATTCTCAGGGCCGACGCGAACATGCCCAGAGAACCGTTAAAAAGTCTAACCTGTCTTTTGACACTAGTTTGGTTTTGTTTTGTAAATATATAAAATAAAATGATATAATTCAAAATGTATTGTTGTGGATTATTAGTCATCATTGCTTTTGCAATAAGTCCATTCATTCAGGTACTAAAAATAAATAAAATATGAGGAATTGCTATGGATTAAATTGTCCAATAGCATATTCTATGTTTCAAGCTTATTTGTCATTTCTGCTGTAAAAAACAGTTCAAATGAAATAAGATTTCTGTCAGTAGAGGATCTTAATGTTGTTCAGCTTTTTCAAGTGTTCAGGTGAGTTTCCCCTATTTTGTTGCGTTTGTTTACTTTTTCCACTTAAGTAAATCTCCCTCCACGAGAGTCCAATGAAAGTCTGGAAGAAGCTTTTTGTCTTTGTCAATCTACGATGAACGTTAATGCTCAACATTTAAATACTGATTCCACTAAAATGCATCTGATCTTTATCAGCAGATAGTCTACTCCGTTGTCATGGAATTGTAGATGTTCAATTTAAAAAAAAACTTGTACGTGACTTGAAAATCATGAGATATGATTGAAAGCTAAATGAACTACTAAACAACCAGCAACTAACAACCAACTAAATGAAGAGCCAGTGGAAAGTGGAAGAAAAAAAAAAGTGAAAGATCTACAACTCCATGACAACCAGTCAAACTCCACCTGCTGATGAAGATCGTAAGACATGACCGAAAGCTCCAGAAAAGCTACGAAATTAGCCTTGAATTTATGTAATAAAAGGTTTTAAAAAAGTCTCCCTGACCAGACTGTCTAGAAATAAAGTATTTAGATTAGTTATGACTAACTAGACGACGGGTTTCGTGTCAGCGCGGCTCTGTGTGTTGTATTTCTAGCTGCCGTCCCCGTGGAGCTTTCAGCGTCAGATTCTCACTGTACAACTTTATTGTTCAAAACCGGAAGACAAAACGGGCTACGTGTCAGGAAAAAGGAGAATCAGCTGAACGGGCGAAGGCGACCAGGCCGCCTGAGCTCACTTGTCTGAGATATTTGAGTCGTTTTCATTGTTCGTGTGGAGTTTTATTTTCCCGCAGCGTTAAAAGTACGAGTTGTGTTTTCGTCGAGTGACGATGTTGACCAAATTTGAAACGAAGTCGGCCCGTGTCAAAGGTAAGAATTTGTTAGCTGCTGTTAGCATATGAGCTAATGTTAGCTAGCTGACGTTGTCCGGCTCACTTATTTACCGTTTTAAAGTTACATCTGTAAATAAAGCATATGCTCGTTTTAACAGGTTAATATATCAAAGACTGTTGCCTTAAAAAATGTCACGCCTTGTGTTCAAATGCAGTGACGGTAACGGACATTAGCTGCCTGTACGTTTCTTTTGACGTCTAGCTAGCGTAACTAGCTACACAATTTAAACCTGACCACTTGAAATGGTTTTCTTGCTGATATAGTCAGCTGACCTTACTAATCTTACTAATGACCCGTTTTAACTTATATTATGAGATGGGTGACCAACTGTTTTGCATTGCAGGCCTAAGTTTCCATCCCAAGAGGCCATGGGTTCTTGCAAGTTTGCACAACGGAGTCATCCAGCTGTGGGACTATCGGATGTGCACACTGATTGACAAGTTCGACGAGCATGATGGTAAGGCAGTGGTGCGTCTGCTGCAGCGTCCGCACTGTGTTCTTGATAGACATGTGATGTAACTGATGTGTCTTCGCCCACAGGTCCCGTCAGAGGAATTGATTTCCACAAACAGCAGCCTCTGTTTGTGTCTGGAGGAGACGACTACAAAATCAAGGTGAGGCTCCTCTTGCACTCACATGCCGTGTAGAAATGTCATGAGGCTGTCCGGTTTGAGCAAATAAGATTTCAAAGCTCTTCTGCACCAACACTTGTTGTTTTATATGCTTCTTTCGTGATGCCCATATCTCAGCAAATGATCTACTCAGGAGTCTTTAAGTTCAGATATTTACATTAGATGTCAGAGTTTTGATGTTTAATTATCTGTTGCACGGTGCTGTTATAGCTTGTATATTAAAACATCTATCATATTCTATATAATTATAGATTACATCAATATGTTATACATATATATGCTGAGTTAATATTCCTTTTGACCAGGTGTGGAACTACAAGCTGAGACGCTGCCTCTTCACTCTCCTTGGACACCTCGACTACATCAGAACCACCTTCTTCCACCATGTGAGTTGTTCTGCCACTTTAAAATACATCTGCTTCTGATTGCAGGGTACGATGGACTCCTGATGTGAAAAAGTCCATTTGAAGTGAGTTGATTCAACCATTTCCCTTTCTGTAGGATTACCCCTGGATTCTGAGCGCCTCAGATGACCAGACTATTCGCATCTGGAACTGGCAGTCCAGGACCTGCGTCTGGTAACACACTGAAGCAGATTGCAGAGTCTTTAAACTGAGAAACACAATTTTACTCTTTTTGAGTCTTACAAAATGATGAAACGTTGGGAATTTACTTTGATTTCACATCTTGCACAAATCGTATCATGCAAGCTTCCAAACCACCGCTTAACAAAAATCTAGTATAAACGTTATTATAATTATTACTTTTTATGATTATTGTTATTTAAAATATTAAGACGACGATGTTCTCAAATGTGAATACGTCCTTTCTGTCCTCCTCATCCACAGTGTGTTGACCGGCCACAATCACTACGTGATGTGCGCCCAGTTCCACCCGTCTGAGGACCTGGTGGTGTCGGCCAGCCTGGACCAGACCGTGCGAGTGTGGGATATTTCCGGTGAGGGCCTGGGGACGGTGGACCAGAGGACAGCGGGCTGGGTTGAGGAAGGGGTGGGAGGGCAGGGTGGTTTGGAGGACGAGGAAGAAGCAGGAACAGGATGAATGTGTCCTCTTCTTCCTCTCCTACTTGTAGAGGTCAAATCTCTGTGGGCTGTTTGCAGAAACACCTCTCTTTTCAGGAAAGACAGATGGGGAAATGGATGTTTTGTCACACATTTATAGTGTGGTATTTGTTAATTGAAATACTGCACTATAAACAAGTGTTCAGATCAGAGGGGTGTAACATGGTTAAAGACAACAAATAGACAGGAGAGGTGTTTCAGTGCCTCTGCATGCTCTGAAAGTCTTAAATGGTGTTTGTGGTTTCTTGTCTTCTCTCTAACTAAACCATTAATTAGCTCTACTTTCACTTTCTCACATGTCAACATGCATATGATGGATTTCTTTGCTTTCACAGTTTCTAGCTTGGAGCATGATTGCATTCATACATACAGTGTAGATCATGAGGGCGTAGGATTTTCATGCCTGACTCACCCTGTCACATCCATACAGAATGAAAGGGTCGCTTTGCACTCATTCTTCATTAGAGCAGGTCCAAACTGCTTCCCATGCTTTGGGTATTTTACCATTTTTCTGCATTGTAGGAAAAAGCCGTCACTACTAACAAGTTTGAAAGTGTATCTTTAACAAAGTTTAACTGATATTGATTGTTTTTACACTCACCCCCCTCCCCTTCCCTTGGCATGACATTTGCACGGCTGGCTGTGCGACTCCAAATAAAACGTGAAATATACAACACATATGTTGATATTTCTTACAGCTGAAGTCACTACAGTGTTACCGACTTCATCGCTAACTTAAATCTGTGACGCGTCGGATTCTATCCACTTTGCATGTGACTCAAACATCTGAAAAATGCATGAGCCTCTTAAGAAAACATAACTCCATATTCACATCCAACGCCCCATCAGAGCACCTCTTTACAACACCAAGCACCACCCACCCCACCCCCATCAGCAGAGTCCACGCGCCCCCGCGTCCTCCTTATCCCATGCTCTCCCTGGAAACATCCGCACCTGCACACAGGTTCCTAGTGCCATCCCCCCCCCATGCTGCTGAACTCTGTTCACCACATTGTTTTAAGGGGCAGGAATCATGAATTCAAGCTGTGTTTTCTCAGTCCTTTTTTTTCTTTTTGTCCTGATCTCACCTGAGTCTGAGAGGTAATCAATATCGCTCACTGCTGTCCAATCAAATCATAAGTCGCTTTCATTTACCCAATCAACAGTACTGTCAGACTCACGATTGTTTCCAGACTCAAGGTGGCGGGGCGGGGGGGGTGAGAGAGCAGAGCTTGTGTGGGTGTGTTTCTACCCTGTGTGTGTCCAGTAGTCCAGCAGTTCTCCCTCCTCCTATTTCCTCTCAGTTGCCCCTATTCTTCTATGATTATTTGAATCATTTGTCTTGTTTTTCAAGTTCTTCCTTCTCCCCCTGTAATGTGGTTGTGCCTTGTGTAACATGAATATTGCTCCCTCCTTGCACGCGGTGCCCTGAATGTTGGTTCAAGGTCTGAGGAAGAAGAACCTGTCTCCAGGCGCTGTGGAGACGGAGGTGCGCGGCATCTCTGGCGTTGACTTGTTCGGTGCCTCGGACGCTGTTGTGAAGCATGTGCTTGAGGTGAGCAGTGAGTTTCACATGTATGACGTTATGTTTTTAGTTTTTTTGCAGTCTGGTGTGTTTTTGTAGTGAGTCAACCATTAACTTTGGCAGGTTAGTGACAGACCATTCTTCACCTGCCGCCAGGGCTTGTGCTCACTGGAAACCTCTTTTTAAAGTTCTTTTATTTGTGCGTGTTGGTGTTCAGGGAGAATGTAATTGTTGTTCTTAATGTAATCTTATTTTGCCTCTAATAACAGTAACTGTGGTGAAATGATGCTCTGTTAGTGTAAAAATGTTAAATGTATCTATTCCACCAAAAAGCCAAAGAGAAACTAGCGTAGCATTTTAAATTGTGATTTGAAAGACTCGGTGCTGTTCATGGAAAATACCAACTCAATTTATTTTTAGGCTTAATGAGCAAACGTAGGCAGGTCCCCGAATCACATCACGTTCTGTGTGTTTGAGTCTCTGCGAGGTCAAGAAATAACCCACCCATGGAAATCAAATGACATCACTTTGGTTGGCTTGCTGCATCAATAACACGAGTGGAGAACTGGGACACAACCAGGCACAGGCTCATCTTTGGACTTTAGTAACTCACAGATTGTATAATGTACCTTTTCTGTGCCTTGTAATGAACCTTATTTTATTATTCTGAAAAGAAAAAGGTCTACAGGAGGTAATGGTTTGATTTTATTTTGATGCTAAGTAAAACAGCGACATGACTTTGTATATCTGTGTCCAGGGTCACGACCGGGGGGTCAACTGGGCTGCCTTCCACCCCACCATGCCGCTCATTGTGTCTGGAGCCGACGACAGGCAGGTCAAGATCTGGAGGATGAATGGTAAGTGACTTGCACGTCACTAGTCGCTGAAGTGCCGTTCACATGTTTGTAGTTTTCTTTGTGCATTTCTCTCTCTTGAGTCTCTGCAGTGTAGATTTATATTTTTAATGTCTTTCAAATTGTAGATTTGTTTTTTCATAAACAATGTTTCAACTTCTCTTGTCTCTCTTCCCTTCTTCTATAATCTCCCTCCGCCGTGGTCCAGAATCCAAGGCGTGGGAGCTGGACACGTGCCGCGGCCACTACAACAACGTGTCCTGTGCCGTGTTCCACCCCCGCCAGGAGCTCATCCTGTCCAACTCCGAGGACAAGAGCATCCGGGTGTGGGACATGTCCAAAAGGACCGGCGTGCAGACCTTCCGCCGGGACCACGATCGCTTCTGGGTGCTGGGGGCTCACCCCAACCTCAACCTGTTTGCTGCTGGTAGGCCGTGACGCTGGTCTGCATCAAGTGTAGTCCAGTTTAATGTCCTGCTTCAGAATATCCAGCTGATCATCCTGCCTCATCAAAATACATTTAAAACCGCTGTGTGTGGTTTCACATTTCATGCGTGTTACTTTGTGACTATTGCACTGAAAGAGTGTCCGTGTGTCCTCCAGGTCACGACAGCGGCATGATTGTGTTCAAGCTGGAGCGCGAGCGTCCGGCATACGCCGTGCACGGCAACATGCTGTACTACGTCAAGGACCGCTTCCTCCGCCAGCTGGACTTCAACAGCAGCAAGGACACCGCCGTCATGCAGCTGCGCAGGTCGGCCTTTCTGGTGTTTCAACCACCCCCTCTTACTCTGACAGAAGACTTGTTGTAGAATGTGGATGCTAACATGCTAACATGCTGTGTTTTTGTGTTATCTTGTCCTAGTGGGTCTAAGTTCCCGGTGTTCAGCATGTCTTACAACCCTGCTGAGAACGCTGTGCTGCTCTGCACTGTGAGTGCCTCTCAGTCACAACACTCACATGTGAATCACTTACAGTCGCTTAAGTTGATCGGTTTCTTCATATTTTGTGTAATGCTCTGTGCGTCCTGCAGAGGGCGACCAACCTGGAGAACAGCACCTATGACCTGTATTCTATTCCCAAAGAAAGCGACTCTCAGAACCCTGATGGTAAAGAAACGCCTCACTAAAGATATTTGTTTAATAAACAGTAAATTACTTGTTAGTGATAATGTGTAGTTTTATTTTTATGTCTTGCTTTCTGCTGTATCATTACTGTTAAGTTGTTGATGGGGTGCCAATACGTTGGATCCCTGTAAGAACACAGTACGTAGTGACTGAAGTAACGCAGAATCTGTCTTTCTCTCAGCTCCGGAGGGGAAGAGGTCCTCTGGTCTGACTGCAGTCTGGGTGGCCAGGAACAGATTTGCCGTCCTGGACCGTATGCACTCTGTAAGTCCATTTGCAGGTCGAGAAAGTATAAAAATGTTTAGAAAAAGAACGAAAAGAAAAAAACCTCTTTGCTAACCAAATATTTGAGTTACTTACTTAATATTTTGCAGGTATAATACATTTTTATATAGTTGATCATTGAATATTATTATTAATATTAATATATTTGTCTTTTTTTTCTGATTTTTAATCTTAACATCTGCGCTCTCTGTCGGCTCTTCTGATAACATTTCGGTCTCCTTTCTCGTAGCTGCTGATTAAGAACCTGAAGAATGAAATCGTGAAGAAAGTTCAGGTGCCGAGCTGCGAGGAAATCTTCTACGCCGGCACGGGCTCGCTGCTGCTGCGCGATGCCGACGGCGTCACGCTGTTCGACGTGCAGCAGAAGCGCTCTCTGGCCACCGTCAAGATCGCCAAGGTCAAGTACGTGGTGTGGAGCGCCGACACCAGCCACGTGGCCCTGCTGGCTAAACATGGTGGGTAGATAAGAACACCTGCAGGTACCGACAAGGATACTTATCAAAGAGCCACAGCATCTTTATCTTCTTGAGTCCTCTGAACTTGTTTGTGCTGCCAGGGTCGGGGCGGCGTCAGTTTAACCGTGCTTATCGTGAGGCTGATTAAATACCTTTCTGGGGACAGTGGCATTATTATAACTCCAGATGCAAAAGCTCTTGTACACATTTAATTCTTCTGCATCAAATTGTGCTTAAAGGTCGAAGTAACTCTCACAGAGACGAGGAAGCGGTGTTTTACAGACTGAGTTTGACTTGAAAATGATGCCGTCATTGGTTCGAACAAGCGCACCGTCAGTGTGCTGTTCCTGATCACCGGACCAGTTTGTCTCTCGTGATCCTTTAAAATGAAAAACCCACAGTCTAAACCTCCTCCGCTGTCTTTCTCGTCCCGCAGCCATCATGATCTGCAACCGCAAGCTGGAGAGTCTGTGCAACATCCACGAGAACATCCGAGTGAAGAGCGGAGCCTGGGACGAGAGCGGCGTCTTCATCTACACCACCTCCAACCACATCAAATACGCCCTCACCTCTGGGTATGTGCACTTCACACGGGTCTGTTGTCGGGCAGGTAGTCTGCCTCCGCTTTGCACAGGCCACAGCGGCAGGTCTCACCTGCTAGACTAACTTTTATCTAACTAGATCTGTAGAACAGAATAAGATCTTGCTGATGCAGCACCTTCGTTACTGGAAGTGTAGATGTTCCAGACAAGACAAACATGTCACACTGGTCTGATTTCAAAGATCAAAGTGCTTTTTCTAGTGCAAAGCAACCGGCGGCACTTATTATCTGAGCGCTCGTTAGGTTACATGTTAACAGCAGATTTGTTGTTGAACAGTATTATATTTAATTTATCCACATCTTTAACTTTATATATGAAAACCGAAATAAAGGTTTCTGTTTGTCGTAAATTGTGCAACAGAAAAGCAGAATTCTTCCCACATCAGCCTGGTGATTTGGGTTCTTTTCTGAAAACCTCTGACGCGGTCCATTCACTGTGCTTCCCTGCAGCGACCACGGCATCATCAGGACCCTGGACCTGCCCATCTACGTCACCCGCGTGAGAGGAAACAGCGTTTACTGCCTGGACAGGGAGTGCAGGCCACGTGTGCTCACCATCGACCCCACAGAGTACCGCTTCAAACTGGCCCTGGTCAACCGCAAATATGACGAGGTGGGTCTGTGGGGGGGTCACTGTTGTGTACTGTACCTGCTTCTTTGCAATATTGATCGTAATCTGTAACAGTATTGGACATGGATCTCCAATTCATGGACACTTTGAGCTCTTCGCACTCATTTAGTCGACGCCGTTGTTCTCACTGTCGTCCCTCCAGGTGCTCCACATGGTGCGTAATGCCAAGCTGGTGGGCCAGTCCATCATTGCCTACCTGCAGAAGAAGGGCTACCCTGAGGTGGCGCTGCACTTTGTCAAAGATGAGAAGACACGTTTCAGTCTGGCTCTGGAGTGTGGAAACATCGAGGTGAGCTGCTGCTGCTGGACAAGCTGATGTATTGAACTGTATGAGAGAGAGAGAGAGAGAGAGAGAGAGAGAGAGAGAGAGAGAGGATCAAGTACACTTTGCTTCTCTTCGCCTGTTCCTGCAGGTAGCTCTGGAGGCAGCCAAGGCCCTGGATGAGCGCAGCTGCTGGGAGCGACTGGGTGAAGCAGCACTGCTGCAGGGTCACCACCAGGTCGTGGAGATGTGCTACCAGAGGACCAAGAACTTTGACAAGCTCACCTTCCTCTACCTCATCACTGGCAACCTGGCCAAGCTGCGCAAGATGATGAAGATCGGTGAGAGATGGACCCTCTGTGGAAACCAAAGATTTGTCGTTGTGTGTCGGTGTACTTAAATATTTACTTTATTTGTTTTCAGCTGAGATCAGGAAGGACATGAGCGGCCACTACCAGGCAGCCCTCTACCTGGGAGACGTCAGCGAGAGGGTCCGCATCCTGAAGAACTGTGGACAGAGTGAGTTCAGGTATCGCCTTCATCACATGTTCACAGTGTTGATGACAATGGAAGGAGAAGCCAACATGTGTGACTGTTTCCAGAGTCTCTGGCGTACCTGACCGCGGCCACTCACGGGCTGGATGAAGAGGCCGAGGCGCTGAAGGAGACGTTCGACCCCGAAAAGGAGACGGTGTGTTGAGACAAACATCCTCCGTACCTCCATAGACACAACATGGACAGCGTAACGTGTAGCACAGCGTTTCTACATGCTGTTTGCTTTATCATTCAGAGGCAGCGCTGGTTAGTTAGTTCATCATTTCAATCAAACAATGGTGGAACTTGTGTCTCGTAGGTGCCAGAGGTTGATCCCAATGCACAGCTGCTGCAGCCTTCACCACCCATCAACCCTCTGGACACCAACTGGCCTCTGCTCACTGTATCAAAGGGCTTCTTTGAGGGAGCCATCGCAGCAAAGGGTGAGTCTTGACACATGCACGTATGTATACGCTGTGGAAACCTGCGGCGGCTCTTTGCCAGAGTGAGAACGGTGTTTTCTGTTGTAGGGAAGGCCGGTCAGATGGCTGCAGACCTGGACATGGAAGCCCCAGGAGGCGAGGGCTGGGGAGACGACGCCGAGCTTCAGCTGGATGAAGGTACATCCAGCAAAACTGAAGAATCCCCTAAACTTTGGACCATGTCATCAACACCGCAACGTTGTGTATATACGAATATTTATCTCTTCCCCGTCTCTCAGATGGCTTCATGGACGCCCAGGAAGGATTAGGGGAGGAAGGAGCGGCAAAAGAGGAGGGAGGAGGATGGGAGGTGGAGGAAGACCTGGACCTTCCTCCAGAGCTGGTGAGAGGAGCTACATCATCACGAGTCCCAGCACCAATCAAACATAGACACAAGAATATGTTTGACATCATTTGAAACCCTGAAAGAAATGAAACGGGCCACCGATCGTCCACATCCTCTCGACACTGTCGCCAAATAATTTCTCATTATAATGTTTGTCTCCCAACCATCAGGACATACCTGCTGGTGCAGGTGGAGGTGCAGAAGACGGCTTCTTCGTCCCACCGACCAAGGGCATGAGTCCGACCCAGATGTGGTGCAACAACTCCCAGCTGCCCGTGGACCACGTCCTGGCCGGCTCTTTTGAAACTGCCATGAGAGTATGTACACAATGTATTGATTTTTCTTTTTCATTTATCTAATAGTTTTTAAAGTTTAACCTGAGGGTGTGGCCCAGCACCCCCTAACCCTAACCCCCCAGCACTCCTGAGATGACCGTGTTTTAATTTACTGTTTCCCCTTTCTGCCCCAGTTGCTCCACGACCAGGTCGGAGTCGTGAGCTTCGGGCCGTACAAGTCGCTGTTCATGCAGACGCTGTCCAGAGGCCGCACCTGTTACCTGGGGCTGCCTTCTCTGCCCTGCCTGCGCGGCCATCCCCAGAGAAACTGGAAGGTACGACTGTTGTCGCGTCTTCATAAGAATCCCAGGATGTTGCTCTGCTGCAGGTGTCAGTGATGAGGATTTACTTTCCAGTTTCTTTATTTTTAACAAAGTGTGGACGCGTTGCTTACATTGTTCCTGCTCTGTTCTGTTTCTAGTCACATGTTTCTTTGTGAATGTAAATGTGCAAATATACCACTACTTTTATTTTTTAGGACTGTGGGGCAAAGCAAGGACTTCCTGCTGTGGGCCTGCGCCTCTCCGACCTCATCGCCCGCCTGCAGCAGTGCTACCAGCTCACCACGTCCGGGCGCTTTGAAGAAGCTGTGGAGCGCTTCAGAACCATCCTGCTGTCTGTACCTCTGCTGGTGGTCGATAACAAGCAGGAGATTGCGGAGGTGAGCACCAAACCTGCTGTGGATTACAATCAGTTTAATCTCCGAGTGCAGCACAGAGCATCCTGCAAACTCACGTGAGGCGTTTCAAATAAAGTAACGTAGTAGACATTTTACCTGTGGGATTGTGACTGTGCGTTTCAGGCTCAGCAGCTGATCACGATTTGCAGAGAGTACATAGTGGGTCTGACCATGGAGACGGAGAGGAAGAAGTTGCCTAAAGACACATTGGAACAGCAGAAGAGGCTGTGTGAGGTAAAATCATAGCTGTTGTAGAAGGACCATCGCTAAAATGTGTCTACAAAGTAACGTCGTTCATGCTTTGGTTTCATTTCTAAGCCTCGTGTTCGTGTGTGTGTTTTCTCCTTACAGATGGCTGCGTATTTCACCCACTGTAACCTCCAGCCCGTCCACATGGTGCTGGTGTTGCGCACAGCTCTGAACCTCTTCTTCAAACTGCGTAACTTCAAGACAGCGGCCAGCTTCGCACGCCGGCTGCTCGAGCTGGGGCCGAAGCCAGACGTCGCACAGCAGGTCGGTTGTGCGACGTCCTCGACTCGACCGAGCGGGATTTTTATTGACACTCAAAGTTTTCAGGTTTAAAGGGATTGAAATGTTAAATCTCTCTCTACCATTTAGACGCGTAAGATTTTGGCCGCGTGTGAAAAGACCCTGACGGACGCCCACCAGCTGAACTACGACCCCCACAACCCGTTCGACCTGTGCGCCGCCTCCTTCGTCCCTCTGTACCGTGGACGTCCTGTTGAGAAGTGTCCTCTGTCTGGGGCCTGCTACTGCCCTCCGTACAAAGGCCAGATCTGCAGGGTCACACAGGTGGGCCGTGTACAACTCCAAAAACCAAATCTAGAAAGAGATTGGTTGGTGATTATCTCGTTGATTGTCTCCCTCTTTCTAACTTGGAATTTCTTCTGTTTTGCAGGTGACGGAGATCGGTAAGGATGTGATCGGTCTGCGTGTGAGTCCACTTCAGTTCCGTTAAGAAGACGCGGAGTACAAAACAATATGTTTAGACAAACACATCCACACTTACTCTGTAGAAATGATTGACATGAGAAATGAAAGCAGAGATATGTTTGCTCACTGTGATGTGAACCCTCTTTAATCCTTTTAACTATCTTATTCCATGCATCACTTCTCCTGCAAGAAGCCTTTTCTTGTACGTGCTGCTGCGTCATCTTCGTGCTGTGGCTTTATTGGAGCTATAAACCTCGCTGGTGTCTTTTCTGACTTGTATGAGATGAATAATTCAAAGTGAGCTCTGTGTATCTTGAGGGGGTTGGGACTAAATAAAAATGTCTGTATAGCAACAGAAATGGCTTGTTTTATTAATGTGGTATGTGGGTACAGGTTTGTGGCCAATGCAATAGGAAAATTGTGGTTTTAGTGTGACTGCATTTATTAAAGTGGTTAAGGAATATCCAAAGTGCACTACAGGGTTGAGTCATCAGTCATGCACAGTGAGTTCAGAGTTCACCCACTTGAATTGATCCTTTAGAAACAAGATGGTGTTGGGATGAGAGACATTTAGTTTATTTCATGTACGTATGTTTAACCTGGCAAAGATTATTAAAAGTACAGGAAAACTTGATAATTCCCGTCACGGAGATCCAGAGCTGCCATTTTGACTGAGTACGTCGCTCTTCTGGGGACCGGAACCAAACAGCGGAACCCGGACGTTTTCCATGTCAACACTTAGTGTTGTGTTCTGCTTTTTAAACCAGGAAGATGGCTTTTCTGACGAACAGATGGATTGTTAACTTGCTAGTTTTGTGGTTTTTCATAGGTAAGTTGTATTTTCACGGTGCTAAATGTTCATATCCTTGTATTTGTTCATCGGCTGAGTGTGTTCATGTTTTTAGGCGGTTAGCTTGATGGACTCTTTGTGCTCGAAGCTAGCCGAATGCTAGGCTAGTCAGCGTTAGCAAAAGCTGCCCTTTTACGCTTTTATTTCCGTTGCCGGTTTAATTTAATAAACGTTTCACAACTGGGTTCGGCCTTGCAACAAGCTTTGACCAATTTCCTCAACTGGAACTTGCGAAATAAGCATACTTATTTCTATTGAGTGTTTTTTGACTTTTCTCTAAGCCAGCCAGGCTGGGTCTGCCCTCCTGACTGCTCGTGATTCCCCCGGTGCGGCCGCCCGGAGCTCGGGGGGATTAAAGTGTTAAAACGTCACGCCAAACTACATTAACAGTTTTGTCGTCCAGTGTTGATTTGGTTGTCACCAAACACACAACGCAGGTTGGCGCACAAGTGAAGTCACTTTCAAATCTTTAGCGTGCCCTGGTTAATTCGGCATACAGGTGATCCACCAAAATAGCACTTTGTTTCAATTAAAACGGCTCTTAATCTGAATTTAACTTTACGGCTAGTTAACATTACCAGCTAACATTCGTGGAAAAGGCTATGGGCACACCAGGTGGACCAAGCCGAAAAAAACTACATTTTTTTTAACATATATGTTAGCCTGTTGGATGAATGTTATATCAGTGTAAAGACCTCTCTGTATAATGACGTGCACTTCAACAACTACACCCTCCCAAATGACCATGAAGTTTAATAAGCACCTTTTTATAAAAGTGTTTCAACAAAACCATCTCCATTATGATTTTAAAGGAGGATTTACGGCAGGACTGTTGTATTAGCCTGCATTAGTTTTAGCCAGCTGTACCTAATAAAGTGGAAACTGAGTGTAGGACTGATTCTCCCAGCTCGTCTCAAGTGTATAACTAGTCATGGACTTTGACTAATGCGTGGTAAAGGATGTAACTTTCATTTTGAACATTTAAAACCCACAGATTGAGAGCGATTCTGTCTGCTGGTAAACGCGGAGCCCTGATGTCGTGCTTTTTCTTCCCCTGCAGGTGTCGGCTGTAACTCTGTGGAAAAGAAGATTTATGTGCATCTCAATAAAACCGTCCCGTGTGTGCGACTGCTCAATGCAACACATCAAATAGGCTGCCAGTGTGAGTAAAGCACACATGTTAAACACTGTGTGTGTGTGTGTCTCTCTCCTCCTGGCCTTTGTGTCTTGCTTTGACTTGGTTTTTGTAGTAAAATCTTACTACACAATCTGTGTTCCCAGAAATGTCTGTGTGGTTTCTCCAGGCAGTTTGTCCTTTTGAAACTTACAAATCAGAAATGAATTTCCAAAGAAGATGAAGGCACTCCTTTACTGTGCTTCGTATTTGCTCCTCGAGGCCTGGCGCACACACTCTGACAGATGAGCTTTAAGGACATTTCTTTGTGACGCACAGCTCGATCACAGATGCTGATATTTCCTGTCCTCCCAGCCTCTCTGTCAGGTAACGTGGGTGTGCTCCATCTGCTGGAGTCGGAGGAAAACCTGGACTGGGTCCTGCGCTCCGGGCCGAATCCTCCTTATCTGGTTATCCTGGAGTCCCGGCTCTTCACCAGGTACAGCTGACATGTCTCACCCTGCAGAGGGAGCGCCTGCAGCTGCTCTTAATGAGAGTTAGCATCAGAGTATGCTCTAAAGTGGGTGTGAAGGCAGGCTCGTCAGACATATGGAGTTATTTTTGACAACCACTCAAGTGTTTAATCAATATAAAATGGTCAATGGATTAAATAACAGTGAAAGTACGTGTCAGTAGTTCAGTTATAAACATGTTCTCTGTCTGGAGCAGCAGAGATAACAGAAGTGTGCAGAACAGAAAATTAGTCTTAAGCCCTGAGGAAAGAAACTCGAGCCACATGTCAAAGCCACGTCTGACCTGTGTTTGTTCCCGTGTCGTCTCTGCCGCCCCGTGCCGGCTGTCTGCCCGTCAGATCCATCATGATGAAGCTGAAGAACGGCTCCGGCAGGGTGGCCGGCGTAGCAGTCGTGGCGCCAAACGCGAACCCGCCCGAGGGCTTCTCTCCGCACACCACCTGTCCCAACGAGAACACAGGTGGGTGGGGGCGTGCCTGCTGAGACTCGCCCCGCAGTGTTACACCACGCTCAGAGGGCGCAGCTGCTGAGATCACAGGTTTCATGTTCTCTGCATCAGTCTGCTGTCACCGTGTGCACGTGTGAACACTTACTAACATCATATCATGTTTTTAAAAGCAAATTCAGTCGTGTGTTGTTATCAGTGGATATAAACAGTGGGAGGAGTCACTGGTTCTTTGAATTATTTATGTTTGGCGGACAGCCCTAAATACTACAACTCCCAGGAGCTTCTTCCACCGTCACCATGGAGAAGTAGTGCCAGAACCCGAGCAGCAGCGAGTTCATGATGCTGTGGAGGTGAATTTGTGATCGAAACACGGCGACATAGTTGCTGGATGAATCCAAAAAAAGAGTTTTCCAATCTTTATCTTGGAATTTTTAGTTTCTTGCCGAAGTGCACCCTGGGAGTTGTAGTTACGTTCTCCTTTTGAAGTTTTTATGTACACCGGCTTGTTCCTTTGGCCTTTTTATCAGAGAACCAGATATTTTTGAATGCAGTTGTTACTCTTTTAGTTCAGTTGTTGATGTAATATGCTTGAGGGACTTGACCGAAGAGTAAAGTTCGCTGGTTGTGTTCCCTCAGGTGTGTATTCAGAGAGCTACGACCCGGCCCTGGCTCACTGTAATGCGACCGTGTGGAACCCTCTGGGAAACGGCTTGTCCTACGAGGAGTTCGACTTCCCCGTCTTCTCTATGAAAGACGACAACGACACTCAGGTCATACGGCAGGTAACACGCTGTTCACGGCACAAAATGGTCGCCTTCATTCTTTTCCAGTGGCCTGTGCTTTTGGTGAAAAGACAAAACAGCACATCTGCTGGTCCATGTGACGTGAACTGGTCCCGGTGGTGCTGGAGATTAGGAACGATGCCATAAAGCTGCTTCATCTTCTTTCCAAAGCCAACGTGTTGTGGCAGCTCATCATTTTCCTTTTCACCTTTTCATATATATATATATATATATATATATATATATATATATACACACACACACACACACACACACACACACACACACACACACACACACGGGAGCAGCAGACCCGTCTGTACGTGTCCTAACTCGTTCCTTCTTGTGGTTTCCTGTAAAAACAAAGCCACACACTGAGACGCTTCACTCGTTCGCAGTGCTACTTGGACCACAACCGAGCGGTAAACGGCAGCGGCCCTCAGTACCCGCTGTGCGCCATGCAGCTCTACTCCCACATGTCTGCCGTCACCAACACGGCCACCTGCATGAGGAGGAATGACATCAACTTCAGCATCACCCCGGGTATTTACACAGCATCACATATTTAGTCCGAGATGGTACGGTTATTCTAACCATAGTGGTTCTTGTCCTGTGTCTCCCTTTAGAGATGGTGTGTGACCCGTTGGGGGACTATAATGTTTGGGCCTCCACCAGGCCCCTCAACAACACAGCCAAGGGCCACAAGATGTGGGAGAGTGTGGTCATAGCAGCAGCCAGGGTGAGTGACAGGAATTCATCGGAGTTGGAGGCCACGTTTTGATTTATGGTTTGATAAAAATACATCGTGGCAAAGTGAACTGAACTACTTACCTAGATCTGTGCTTGATGGATCTCCTCTCTCATCTCCTCTCCTCTCTCCTCTCTCCTCTCCTCTCCTCTC
>JAVQJL010066616.1:0-15892 GCA_036024295.1 Nannoperca obscura
GTTAAATATGAGTGTCACAGCAAAGGGTCTGAATACTTATGACTATGTGATATTTCAGTTTTTCTTTTTTAATAAATTTGCAAAAATTTCTACATTTCTGTTTTTTTCTGTCAAGATGGGGTGCTGAGTGTACATTAATGAGGAATAAAATGAACTTTTTTGATTTTAGCAAATGGCTGCAATAACACAAAGTTTGAAAGGGGTCTGAATACTTTCCGTACCCATTGTATGTTAAAAGGTTTATCAAATGATTGCAAGTATAATCTTGCATACAGCAGTAACCTCAGAGCAGACAGTCACACTGAGCCAGACAGCAGAAACCCACATTCATTTTCCTGTTGAAGTCTCCTTTTTATCTTACAAACACACATGTTGCCCTCCACCTTAGTTTGGGCTTCTAAGGCAGAAGGCACAAAGCCCCAGCCGAAGAAAACCCTGCTCCATTTTAAAGTCATGAATCTGCAGCCACACTGAAGTAATATGAAGAGCCGTGTGGAAATTATGAAATACTAAATCAAACTAAACCTAGTATTATAGTTCAGATTTCCCACGTTATTATATTTTTGTCATCTCCAACATTTCACTAGTTTTTCTGCTGGAAATGGGCTTCCACAGAAAACTGATCAAGTCTCAGACTAAATCCTAAAGCTGTCAGATTTGAAGTGATACTAGATTTAAGACACACTGAAGTTTCAGTTTTCTAGCCTGCCTCCATGCTTGTTGCTGGTTTTCTGAGAGTTGCTCAGACACCCGCTTTCCTACCCGGATTTATTTGAGGATATGTGTTTTGTGTTGCAGCTGATTTCTGGGCAGCAATAGGAGGGGAAGCAGAGTACCAGACCTCAGAAAGACTGGAGAGTCAGACCATTACACACCCTCCTCGTCTGTTTGCATGTTCCAACAAGACTGGCAGGTTCCAGGGGAGTATTTATTTAGTACACTTTATTAAAACCCGGTGTGCTTTAATCCTGTATGTTACTTTGTGGGTCTGGCAGAACAAGCGCATTTGATAAACTAAATTAAAAAACTTGAGTCACCCCTTCTGTCATCACTCCCTCATCTAAAATTAAGCTTCTTTTAGTAATCTACTGCTGTGCACTATTTCATTTGATTACCTGCTTTAAATCCCAGGTACTAATCATTATCTTTTGAAAAGACACGTTTCCACAACACTTGGGTTACCTGTTATATTCCTCATGTGATCAATCAAATCCCAATCCAATCTATGAGAAACACTGCAGTATGTTGAATGGGAGGTGCTGGAGCAGTATTATGATCAGGTGTTATTGTGTGTGCAGATTGAGGAGGTTCCGGGAGAGTTCACACAGGACGACCTGGCTGAAGATGATGTAATGCTGCTGGATGTGTGGGATCAGGTACAGAGCTGTAGAAGATCATCTCTGGACAAACTGAACGGTCTCTCTAATACACACAGTCTTCTGTTGCAGGTCTTTGTCTGGATTGGAAAGGATGCCAACGAGGTTGAGAGGACTGAATCTGTCAAATCTGGTGAGCTTTAGGGTTGGACTCATCTTCTTAGAGCAATTAGGTTTTGTGGTGTTACTGTTTTCAGGGCTGAGTGAATATAAAGAAGCCAATGTGTTGGAAGTTGTTGGCTTTTTCAGCCAGAAACAAAATTACTTTTTCAAAAGTGGACTAGTAATAAGTAAGTGTCCACTAGTGGAATAACATCACCCAGGTGCAAAGTCCACCACTACTCTCTTACAATGGGCACTTTGCAGCTTATGCATAAACCTGACTACAAATTAGACTGTATACACAAACACGTTCCTCAGTATAGCCTTACTAGATTTAATCAGTAAATAGGACATAAAGTCAGGAAACAAATGGACGACATTAAATAAAAAGGGTTGCAACAAGCATCCTAACCCAACAACAGCAAAATAAGAAATTGCTACGGCAGACAACACATATTTTTGTTGACAGCATGAACTCAGAGCAGCCCACAAACACACATAAAGAGAGCCTAGTGCACACAAACACACACACACAATGTTACATTGCTGGGAAACGCAGTGCTGGTTGTTTTCTGGTGGAGTGATGTTGTTGTTGTTCTTAAATCATTTTAAGCTGAATGAATGCAGTCTCAACTGTGACAGTGACTGTCAAAAACAACACAAAGGCAGTGAAGGTTAAAGTTCCTAAGTGAATGTAGAAGTCATTGCTGGAGAACCCACCATGAGCATGTTAGCTAGACACAGCATGCAACTGTTGGTCATGCAAGATGGAGGATGTGTTTGATTTAGATCACTTAGCTGCACACCAGGTACTGCATTAAATCAATGATTAATTAATGTAGATGCAACCTTTGTTAACCTATCCTGTTTTAATGGCTCTGTTTTGGAAACTAAAGGTTAGGGTTATTAAAAGGTGGTCTTAAATATTTAACGTGCCAACACAAAGTGTGTTTCAATGCAATGTGTGCATTAAAAACCTGAGTGGAAACACCAGAAAGTGAAAAAACTATTGCAAAGTTTGTACGCTTGGCTCAGATGGAAAAGATGGGGTATCGATAAAGAAAATGCAACAAAGTGCAATGGAAATGCCAAAAATGTTCACTAAGCATCATCTAGCTGTGCCCTCTTCTGCAATGGTTTAGAGGCTCCTGGCTGCAGTATTAGCTCCAGCAGCTGTCGATCTTGGCACGTCAAACTCCTAATACTCACATAACAGAAGTGGATGGAAACACATTCATTTGCATTTTCAATTTTGGTTCAAATTTGCAGCAAATGTGAAAAGAAACTACATGCTGGAGGCACTTGAAGATGAGATGTGTTGACTTTTTCAGTATCAAACCAAACCACAATCTTTTCTGAAGCTTAACCAAGTGTTTAAGTAGCCTAAACCTAACTATCACATGACCTGAACCCTGGTCGTCTGTGTGGTGTCACAATCCCTGGATTGGAAACAATGTTGCCAGTGAACATAACATCTAACAGCAATTGTGTTTGTGTGTGTATTTGGTAAAGCAAATTTGTAGTATGTAAGTGTATATGAGACATTGAAAACCACAGAGCCACTGCCTTCACTAACGGGATCACATGGGTTTTTATAAGCTCTGGTCTGTAGGAATATACAAGAATCTGAGTCCCTGGGCCTACAAAAATCTTAGATAACCATTGTTAGATCTTTATCCTCTCTCATCCCTTTCAAGTCTTTTAGTTGAACATCACAACACCAGCACAGAATATTACATGTACAAAACAGTCACCTCTTACTGCTACATGAGGTCACTGCCAACATGTAAAACTGATTTCTAGGAAACACCTCCAGATGGAGCTGTTTGCCGCTTTGTAACAGTGAGTCTTTGTGCCCTCTGCAGCCAAACAGTACATAGAGACTGACCCAAGTGGCCGGGACAAGGAGACTCCTGTAATGGTGATGAAGCAAGGCCACGAATCCCCCACATTCACAGGCTGGTTCCTGGCCTGGGACCCCTCCCACTGGGACTCCGTCACCAGGAACATGAAGTCCATGCATCTTTAGATTCAGATTATACAGAATTTTTTTTTCACACAGAAAAACTGAAATATTCAATTATACAACCAGTGTGATAAAAGAAATCAATGTAATGTTCTTGATGAATGTCTTTCATTTGGCATTTTTTATAAAAAAAATTGTGCTTGTACTTCTTTCACCACACAGTGGCGCCCAACCCACATTTAAGCAACTTTCACAGTAACACGGAATGTCCCCCTTCAATTTATATCTGCAACAGTGTAGCTATTGATGTATTAGTCTTTGACATGGTTTCAGAACCACTGGTCTTTGGTTTGCTGTTAGAAATATTGTAGCTCCTTTGGAATCATTTATGTCTTTTATTCATCAGTTGTTTGTATCCAAAAATAAAGATTGATTATTGATCTTCTCATCTCACTGTTGGAATGAATGGGAAAGGGAATGCTTGTTTCCTCACACCAAGATGCCATCACTGCCTTTATGCAGTCATTTCTAGAGAACAGTTTATTTCCTGTGTTGATGGCACGGTAAGCGTGCGTGAGTGAGTACAACTATGCCATATATTAACCAGTTTAGCCTTTAAAAGCCCTTAAGAAATGGTTGACACGTATGTAGCTGCAAGAAGGACACTTCAAGTGAATATGAATGTATTTGTTCTAACTTCTATGAACCACGTGTAACTGCTGTGTAAACAGTTGAAAGACTGGTACCAATGATAAGATTGAACAATTTTACAGTGTGTTTGTCCCAGTGGGAAGTGCGGGCTGGGATTACATATAGACCCATACATGTATACAGCCAGAAAGAATGAGGAGGAGCTGAGGAGCCTCACAGCCTGAGGAAAGAAGCTACGCTGTAGTCTGGTGGTACGGCAGCGAATGCTTCTGTATAGCTTTATGCTAAGCTAGGCTAACCATGTCCTGACTCCAGCTCTTTACTTGTATACATGAAACGGACATCCATTTTCTTATCTCACTCTCTGAAAGAAAGCAAATAAGCGTATTTGCCATCACTTTGGATTATTCCTTAAATCGTGTCAAATGATACTAAAAACTTAACATCACAAAGGGTTGTGGTTATTGTGGCTGGACTATTTGGTGTAGTAATGTACTTTACACTGGCTTTTAACTGGCCAATAAGGTGTAGACTTAGTCTATCACTTAGTCATTTGAGTTGTGAGATGGGGGTTAACTGTGCCATCAATACAGGAAATAGGCTGTTCCCTAGGGAAGGACTGTCAGACAATGTAAGTAACCCATTCAGCACCCTGAACCCGCCCAAGCATCAAGAAATAGCTTTATATTTTGTTTCAAATTGGAGAGGGTTTTTTGTCCTTCTGACAGTATGTATAAATAATAACAAATAAATAAAATGTGAAGTGAGATATCAAAATGTTTTGTTATATAAAAAATGCATGTAACTTTGTCACAAATATGCACCTAGACAACATACATTACTAATTCTGTAATGACCATTACTGAGTTTGTCCTGTGGCACTGGGAAGAAGCCTGGCCGCTCCCAGCCTTGACAATATGTGCTGTGGGCAGCCAATCACTGCTGATACACAGTTCCAGTCAAATGAATGAAAGCTTACAGAATTCCCACTCTGCACACTGTCTCTGTAGACGAAGTATTCATAAAAATTAATACATTGGAAATAGAGGACAGGTATTCTGCAACACAAAGAAATTCTACGTTAAAATAAAGAAAGACAAAATTTCAATCCAGTACTTTCTTTGGAGGTTGCCTCAGTGTGAGTGACAGAAACAGGTGACGTGCATGAGAGTGTTTGTGCGCGTTCACGCAGCAGGCGTTGTTCCCCGCCAATCAGACAGCGACATGGTGCTGCGTCAAGTCAACCAAAGTAAAGCAGAATGAGACCGGAAAACTCATCATCATTCCTTTGCAATAAGACTATATGGTGTCAACCACAAGAAAGACTAATTAGATTATGCATGGGATTAAAACTATAATTAACAACTAGAGTAAACCCCAAATATTTTAGAGACAGTCCTAAAGTAGTATATCTCCAGATAAGTATTTTCAAGTATTTTCCAAACGCAAAGCAGAAGTGGTAAATTATCTGTATATGTTTTGTAACTGAACCCGTTTGAGCTCCTTAAGGAAAAATGTTGTTAAAACCCTGTCTACAAAAACAGGAGAAAATCTATCCATAGAACCTTGTTTCATTCATTTTGAGGATACCTCTAAACATAAAGCCGTTACCACTGTCACTACGTGTATTGGAAAGACAGCTACTCCCCTCCTGTATCAATGTGATTTAAAGTTTTGTTATCCCATGTCTCATATGAACAATTTAGGAATAATTTAAGTAAAACTTTTGAATTGTATAAGGTTTGTGGTTTTCTATTAGATTTCATTGAAAAATACAGATCAAAGGATTTTTTAATATTATATTTTATTTTAATGAATAATTTATCAATGTATTCATTCAGTCTGATTTTATCATTTGGATAGTGTATTTATTTTGCTTAATACTTAAAGAATTTAGGGTTCAAATGTATTCTTTACTTTCAAGATCCACTTTCTGAACTTTCTTGCGGACTATCTCAACAATTTGCTGACGTGACAAAAACTTTGCAAATTGTATCAACTTTTGTAAAATCACATGAATCTATGTTGTTTTGAAACACTAATGAAGGATTTTTAAAATGAGTTGCTTTGAACCTCAGCACAGGCTTTATTTTGAAAATCGTTGGCGGAAATGGTATTGTTTATTCTGTCTGGCTTGGCGCCGTTTGGGAAGGAACGGATGGGGAGTCCTTTCAACTGGCTGTCTGCCTCCGGGGCTGAGGACATGATCAGCGCATGAAGTGAGAACACTGCTCTTGTGGACATACCGTCAGCTTGTAATGGACTACGGTTGCTTGTGAAGGTAAGTTTCCTGTGACGGTCCTATGGATGCTGCTTTTCAGTGTAGAATACACCGTAACTGCTGTCAGAATGGCATTTAACGTAATGTGTAGGTAAAATAAATTCTGCTCAATTAAACAAATACTGTTAACTTGGCCATTCCTCTGTGTCATGTAACGTTACCGTTCCGTTTTGATTGGCCGTGTGTAAATGGGCAGGCCTGGCTGTCAACCACACTGGGCCCAATAAAGCCAATTTAACTTTTAGGATTTTTCAACACTTGTTGGCGTCTGTAGTCGAGTGTAGCACAGAACCGAGAGAGAACCACAAGCCTTTCTCCATTTAACATCTCCCCAATGAATGCGCCATTGACTCTTTGGATATAAAGCTAGATTTACCTGTTTTTTATGAGTAGAGATATTTCCCGAACCCTTAGTGTCTGCTATTCAATTTGGGTCAAATCTAATACAATGTTGCAGTAGCAGCGGATTTCAATTAAATGTCCACTTTCTGTGACAGTTCACCTGTTTACTGTATGCTTAGTCTCCTTCACCAGCATGCAGGGAGCGGTCGCTACAAACCACTTAGAAAAGTCGTGATTTTATGGCAATTAAATGCTTTAATGCTTCATTTGTATGCCGAATTTATCAGAACGTCATTGTGATTTGTTACAAGTGGTAAGTCGTGTTTGGCGATCTGTGTGTGGTTGCTATTGAGCAAGGCTTTATTCATTTATAGTTTCTTTTAAATTGAAATTCGCCTTGTCCTTTCAGTATAAGAGAGAAATCATGTTGCCGAGCAACACGTTTTTTTGAAGCTATATCTCAATGTCAGTCTGCTTTGTTGTTAAACTAGCCCTTCTTCGATCTGTCCCGTCCCTGAACACAGAACAATCTGGGATTTCGATCAAGTTCAGAAGCCTTTGTCCTGCTGTTTACTGAACAGAACGAGCTTTGGAATCCCTGTTGGCTGCTGCGGCTACATGTGCAAATCCACCCTGCTGTTTTGTTTCTCATTCATCTCTCACTGCCAGGATAATGTGAGGATATTAGTCCAAAGGGAGAGGGGGATATATTCAAATGTGTTTGGTCTTTTGTAAAGCAACGTAGTGCTGGTTAGTGTGCTTTGACTCATTATGCATACTGTGTTGACCCCCCCAGGCTCCTGCTGCGGCCCTGGAATAAAAGTAGCCTGGCCAGTATTTGGTGAGGACTCTTTCTGCTCTGTATACAACGATGGGGAACAGATTCTCAGATCAGCACTCCCTCCTCCCCAGCCTGCCGTCCTTCAAGGCTCTCCACATTGTCATTCTTGGACTGGACTGTGCCGGGAAGACCACTGTACTGTACCGCCTGCGCTTCAATGAGTTTGTGAATACTGTGCCGACAAAGGGTTTTAACACAGAGAAGATCAAAGTGTCACTTGGAAGTAGCCATCGGACAGCGTCCTTCCACTTCTGGGATGTAGGTGGTCAGGAGAAACTGCGGCCTCTATGGCGCTCCTACACACGTTGCGCTGACGGCATCGTGTTCGTGGTGGACTCGGTGGATGCCGAGCGCATTGAGGAGGCAAAGACAGAGCTGCACAAGATCACGCGGTTGGCAGAGAACCAGGGCGTGCCGGTTCTCGTGGTGGCTAACAAACAGGACCTGAGGAACTCACTCAGCCTGGCTGAGATGGAAAGCATGTTGGCTCTGGGCGAGCTCAGCACCGCCACACCCTGGCACCTTCAGCCTGCTTGTGCTATCATCGGTGAGGGACTGCAGGAAGGTGTGGAGAAATTGCACACCATGATCATGAAGAGGAGAAAGACGCTGCGTCAACAGAAGAGGAAGAGATGATGTGCTAACGGGAATGTATCAAATGTGAGCTGGATCTAAAGCTACATAAGAACTTCTATGAGTTGCGTACAATCCTTCCAGTTGAAGTGTTTGTTCGGGTCAGCCAGAGTTTGGCTCACACAGAAGACCTGTGGACTTTGGATGCCAGCAATCCTTCAACAAGTGATTCTAAAGGAAGTCCAGTATTATGCTATACAGCAGCAAGCTGTGACGTTTACACCAGACTCTTTAAAGTGGACAATGAGCGCCGACTTGTCTATTTTATGTTATTTGTTAAAATATGTGCTGCTTATCTATTCAAAAACAATCAGTCTTTATATTTTTATTGTTCCAAAGCATGTGTTGAGATGCAGACAGGACTGTATTAGAGCAAACTGATCAAATATGTCAGTATAGTGAGTATTTTGTATCATGGTCCAGAAGTTTACGTGAAGATTAATGGTTCACTAAGAACAGAATGCACACTCTAAAACACGTGAACATTTTGCAAAATGGCTGTTAATGATGGAAACAATAATTTAGTTGTTTGGTAGTGTACCTACCCTCCTGTGGCCAGATACTGAGCCACCACAAGCCCAGATATTGTGAACACAGCCACACTGAAGAAAAAAAGAAGGGGGTTGGTGTCAATTCTTCTAAATGAAAGAGAGTGAAGGCTGTCACTTCATACCAACATGAAGTCAACAGCAGAACTGAGGATATGACCAGTTTCACCACTGACAGTATCCCCAAAAGACCAGAATGCAATACAGACACACTGTGTTTTAAGTACAGTACAGGGCATGGCTGATTGTTCCTCCATGCCAGATTGGGACCTTTGTCACAGTGATTAATGCATTACCTCTACTACACATACAGCTGTAATCCACTTTAAATCAAATGTAAAATGCTTAATGAGAACTAGACCTATAAATGTGCCCAGCACATTATGTACCAACCCATATTGGCTAATTGCAGATATATCAGTATCAATTTGTCATTTTAGCTATTTGTTAAGTAACAAGCAATGCCAATGCAAAAATGCCAAAGATATGATTCAGGTAATTTCAAAGAAAGGTAAAATGTTTGTTTATGTTAAAAAGTGACTATCATCTGCTATATTGTTATTGGATGTTTTTAAACTCACAAATATGAATATTGTTGTTACCCTCAAAAATCCAGTATGTTCTAGCAGTAAAACCTGTTTTATTAAGTCACCCAATCTCCATGGCTTGTTACCTGGGGGGCTTTCTAGTTAACTAACATTGGTTAAAGAACGTTAGCATGCTCATCATTTGAGATTGTTTTTGGTACTAGTGCAGATATAGTAACTGAGTTTCAATTATACCTTCATTTGAAACATGGTTTTATACTAAAACCTTTTTCATTAAACCAAAGACACCAAAGTGCTGTTAAATGTCTAAACACACGCATCTATAGGCTACAAGGTTTTGAAAAATGTCAGTGCAAAATAGCATTGAGGTTCAATGTTCAGCCTTGCTAGCTAACAAATGCTACTGCTGGACTTTTTGGAGTGATTTTAAAACATTTTAATCACCCACAGTACACTTTTTACTTTTAATGTTAGCTTAGTAAAGCTAACATTGATTTGCTGGCCCTATTAGCAAGCTGACATTCATTTGCAGCTTAGCAGTTAGCTCACTTGCTAACACTAGCATAGCTTGCCCCTGTTGCTGACAATGACTTGGCTGTCATGCTGTTGCTATTATTGTCTGTTTATTCTCATCAAGCTAATTTAATGTAATTTAATATGTCAACAGATTGAAAAATTCTTCTTCAGTTTTCTCAGTTTCAGATATTATTCAGTAATTTTGACTTGTCATGTAATGCATTATGAACTATGATATAAGGTTCCGTAGTTAGCTACTTAGCATAATCACATGTATGGAGGGAAAGTGGATACAGTAAACACTTAATCACAAAATGGATGATTTTAATGCAGGAGCTATCATTTGTCTCCATGTGGTTGTAAAAGGTGAGACTGGGGGAAGCTGGGACTTCATCAGCAACATAGTTCCCTGTATGTGTGATGTGTCCTGTTGATGGACAGGCCCAGTTGGCTCAGCAGGAATATTCCTCGGCTGCCTGACAAGCGTCTGTCCTTAGAGCCAGCCTCACCTAAATCTGACGAGACTTTCACATATTCAGCAAAGCCAGCATCGGAATCCACTTTAATTGTCCTTTTCCTGACTTTCGAAAGGACACACGGATTTCTGTATCATTATGAACGTGAAAGACATGAAACATTGCTTCAAAAGAAGCAGAATAATATGTTGGAAACATGTTGACAGGTTTCACTCTTTTCACTCTCTTTGGCAGGGTGATCATATTTATGTGTTTGATCCACTTTGTTCACTTAGAATAAAGCAAAATTGACGTAGCCGGTGTATTGTTCATTTCTCTTATCAGTTTAGCTGCTGATCAGTTCAGAGCACAGTCCACCAGGCTGCGGGTTTGTTCTCCACTCATTGGTTTACATGTAACTGAGAACCTGTTGACAACAAAAGGTGATAAAAGGCTTACTCAAGGCTGCTTTCTAAGGGAAAAGAGGCCCTTCGTGGTTACGTGCAACATACAGATACCAGTGACCTTTGCAGGTACTGGAGCGGATGTGTGCAGGGATGCTCTTCTAGACTGTGTACCAGTTTACCTCGCAGTGCCTCAAACTTGAGCTTGTTGCATCATGAATATTCAAATGAAAGATAGTGGGGGAGAAACACGGTATGCATTTCTATTAGCTGCTTATCCAAAGGGACACATCACAGTGTTGCTTAAAATTCAAATGTTCTGCAGTGTGCCCTTGATATTGATAGCTTCTAAGAATTGGCTGAAGAAGACTGAGTTGTGGTTGAAACCTCCAAAAAGCTAGTAAGTGGACATTGATCATACATTATTTTGTTACCCATCTTATTACCAAAAGTCAAGAATGAACTTCCATGCTCAAAAATGTAATTCAGTGTGTAAGATCATTCTTGACATTGAAAAGTAATACTTAACTCAAGGTCAACTTACTAGTTTTTTTTTTCTTTTTAGCTTAGAACTGGTGGAGTAAGTGGACAAAGCTCATGAGACGTTTACAACTGAGGCAGAAGTGCTTTAGGAACCTTAAAGGATCTTATCAGTTTTGGGGAACATGTAGCCCTGGTATTTTCTTTCTCTCTTGTAGAAAAACAACACTTATCATTAAAAAAACATTCATATTTAATATTGCACATACCTGGAGGAACACTTTTTCGGCATCCAGTACTAAATATGGCATAAAGTGTAACTTGACTCAGTGAAATGTCTTAATTGAGATCAATCAATTATTATTGACTGAGGTGAGTAATAGTGATATCCACCAAATAGTCTACTCTAATATCTTTACAACATTTTAGCTGTAATCCCTGCCGACATCTACGTCAGCTGACTCTCCCTGTCCTGCCAAAACCACATAATCATAAAAAGACTCCTGAAATATTGTATTATATAGCAAATTATTATAAAAGTTCAGCCCGTATGCATCCAGAATGGAAAAACAATATAACAAACAATATATGCATAAATTTACCAAATTATCTGCAATGGGCTCCAGCTGCCGGCCAGCATTTTATATACAGACTACAGAACACATTATGCATCCTCGCGTGTAAACAAATAGGTGAGAAGTGTGTGAAACACGGGCGTCTTGGGGTTTGGGTCTCATAATAAGGCTAGTTATTTTCTATTTATCAATTTAATAAATAACATTTATTTTCAGGTTTACACATTGAAAGGCGAAGAGCAACAGAAAACGTAAATGACAGTGAACAGACATCATATCAGACTGCTGAGCAGGACGAGGCACAAGTCACAGTAGTTGACTGAAAACTCTGCATGTGTCTGTGATTTTATTTATTATCTTCTTTCTTTTTTACCATTTATTTGCTTCCTTGTTGTGCACCTCTCCAGTTTTTCCCTGTACTGCACAGCAGCCTGCTTGGAGCATGTTTCATTAGCCTACTGCTCTGGTTACAAGTCTTATATTAATGTATCAGGCCATGTCGGGTCTGGAGTCACAAACACATGAAGGGAGGGGAGGAGGGGGAGGGGAAGAAGCCCAGTTATAGTCTTATTTCTTTACAATCAGTTCTCCTGTTTGGGGTTTCTGCTGAGAATGGAGGCACACACACATTTCCATACTCTCAGTATGTACATGAATAAAATTAATTGTTGTTTGGGTTTTTTCTACTCACTGTTCAATTTGGAGAAAACAACCAGTGCCCCCAAGCCCCCTGCTCTAAATCAACAGATCATATTATACAGATATATTTTTCCAGTCACTGCAGCCAAAAGAGAAAAGATAGGAGCAGGAAGGAAAGTAATCAGAAGAGAGAAAGCAGCTGTTGACTAAGTTCTTTCAAAAGAAAGGTGAATAAACACAACTTGCTGGCTGTGTTTCAAAATGGTAACATGGCTGGGAAGTTAATTTTGTTAGTTAGCTTGAGAAACAGCCAAAGAGAGTGGCTCAGCTGCAGGTCCACCATCAGCTTCTTCTCATGTTACTGAGGATGTCAGAAAAGCTGAGCTCGGTTTTGGTATTGTGTGTACAAAAATTAGATAAATAAAGATTCAGAAGCATCAGAACAAGTCAACAACTCCAAATCCTAGGGTTGCCTTTACATATATATGGATTGAACTAATCAGTAATTACAATAATTCATTCTCAGTGTAAGGGCCAGAGTAAGGTGGCTTTCCACATTTGCCTAATGTCCAGGGTACAACGAAGACCTAAAAAAAACATTAAAACCTCACAGCGAAAGCTTCACACAGTATGTTGAGAAACAAGAGCTGAAATACGCTGAGATTTGAGTTTGTGCAGACTTTCTTCCATCCATTCATTCAGAAATTGTTCTAATAACATATTCAATAAAAAAGCATGTGTTTACTTGCTGATTCAGGTATTTGTACAGGTGTGACAATGCATGTATTAAAATACAGGGCCCAGATCTTTGTGCTATGCCATTCAAATGCAGGTTGTTTTGAGTATAAGCACAAGGATCACTATACAAGTTTTACATGAAGCCAAAAATAAGGATAAAAAGTCAGTGTTGTCAGCAGATAAGCAGTGTCCGAATAGATATTTTATTAATTCCTATAGAGAAACTGGGCCTTGTGGCATTCAAGTGTTTGCATTTCAGCAGGGATAAAATATGAATTGAAGGAAGGAACATAAAGCAGCTTTAAGCCCAAAACCTTAAGTGCTGGTATCAGCCTTAAGAAACCCACAGAGGCAGGACAATGCCTGTCCCAGGTCCTGCCAGGCCACTGTATAGTGCTTGATCTCCAGCATTATCCAGCTTTTTTGGAATGTAAACTAAAGCACATGGACATTAAATATTTCAATAAAGGAATGTGGAGCAGATCTGACAGACACAATGTAGCCTCAACATTAGCACCAAAGACAACAAAGAAAGAAACATGATCTTGCAGTTAAAGATAGAAACAACAGGATTTTTCCTCTCTACTAACGTATCCAATCTGCTTGTGTATTGAAGTCACATCCAGTTGTCCAGTCTTTGATCCCTCACTTTCTTACAGCTGAGGAAATGGACTTTGAAAGCACAACCATCCATCTGAAGAGTGTGTATTCAGCAGGAGGGGTGTGAATGTTGTGAGGTTTGTTCAAGCTGATTGATGACTGTGTAAGCGGCTAATCTGATCCCTGTTTGAGTTGTGAAGGGTGTAAACAGTGCAGTCGTCAGAGTGGAGGACAGGATATGGTGATAAGGGAAGAGGAACCACTCCCTGCCTGCCTCGGTTTCCTGAGAAGAGCCTCGCTGTCTGCCACTGGAACCCCACCCCCAACCCCCACCTAATGGAACCCTTAAACACTGAGTAGAGAGATGGTGGGACTCTACTGCCATTGGAGGGAAGGTTGGTTGGATTGTCCACCAAAGTCTGATATCCACTAGCACCTTTTTTCCCCTCTTTAGTACAAGATTAAAAAGTACCATACAGGAATGTTCCTGGGAAATCATTATTTTATTGTCTTCTCCACGCAGCTAGCATAAAAACTCAAATGGAAAATACTAAATGTGTATGATGATTTCCCAGGACCATTCCTCTAAGGTACTTTTTAATCTACATCTGTAGCTAGCAACATAAGAAGGACCACAAAAACGCTTGGATGAGATGGACGCAGTAGCTCTATTGACTTACAGAAATAAAAACTCTTACATTGACATATTTCTTTGATTTTAATTTATTTAACCTTTATTTAACCAGGAGAAAAAGACACTTAAAAATCCCCTTTTTAAGAGTTTCCTGGCCAAGACAGGCAGCAGCACAAATAACAGTTACATACATAAAACAAGAACAAATTACAGAATTATAAAATACCAAATCATTATTCAACATTTAAAACATCTACAGCCAGAAGTACATGCATCCAAGTCATCACTGTGACAAATGTTAACTGCTTCTAGCTAGCACTACCACAGCTTCCGTGACAATGGAGATTAATGACAGATGGACAGATGTGCCACTTGCTAGTGATTAGTCAGAGCAAAACAAATCACCATGACTCGTTCCAAGTATGATTACAACTTCATATGTTGACCAGCTGTGTCATTAAGTAACGCTGCACATCCAAACATCCCGAGAGCAGGGAGCAGCCTGTGCTGGAACGTGTTGCATAATCCTGACCTTTGTAAGCCCTTTCACTGCTGGTCTCTTTTATCTCTGTTTAAACAGAACCAGCCATCATCTCTATTTATCACGAATCAAAGGTATTTTGAAGTCTCACAGAAAGCTCTAACTGCTTGTTTATTGTACCTGTTTCTGACTGCAGTGGAAGGAGAATTGTGCTGCTGAGAACCACAATGTCTGAACAAAGCTGGTGTCCCACTAAAGGTTTATGTAGGAAGAGGGAGGTGTCTTCCTAATGTTCGGGATATTTATTTCTGTCAGTCCTTGTTCTGTGCTGTAATTAAAAGGCCACGTTATCTGTGGCTCAGAAATCACCAATACAGGATCTTGTGAAATGCACACATTGGCATAAAACAAAAAAACTTATATTAAGCTTATCATTAATTATAATTATTAGGTACAATTTTGATAGAAGCCCAATGTGAAATGGCACACAAATGATTTGAAGTTATGACTTTGTTACATTTGTTTCATTATGTTGCTGCAGTGAAAAAGTGCCATATATGTCAATATCAAGAAGTAGGTTTTTCATTAATCACTGCTGCATACAACAAGCACTTCTATGGTATACATCTGTAAATGTAGATATATTATTAGTGTGCCATTTTAACTTTCCCAACATTGACTGCTATTGTCTAAGCCAACCATCATAAATAATTGATATTATCAGACATACATATCAGTACTGAATAAAAACCCAAACAAATGTAACGTAATATTTAATGACCTACAGTCAGGTCCATAAGTATTGGTACATCGACACAATTCTCATCTTTTTGGCTCTATACACCACCACAATGGATTTGAAATGAAACGAACAATATGTGCTTAAGCTGCAGACTTTCAGCTTTAATTTGAGGGTATTTACATCCAAATCAGGTGAACGGTGGAGGAATTACAACAGTTTCTATATGTGCCTCCCACTTTTTAAGGGACCAAAAGTAATGGGACAAACTAAACAATCATAAATCAAACTTTCACTTTTTAATCCTTGGTTGCAAATCCTTTGCAGTCAATTACAACCTGAA
>JAVQJL010066624.1:0-20000 GCA_036024295.1 Nannoperca obscura
GTGTCACTACACGTCACTACATGTCACTGCACGTCACTACACGTCACTAAACGTCACTACACGTCACTAAACGTCACTACACGTCACTACGTGTCACTACACGTCACTACACGTCACTACACGTCACTACACGTCACTGCGTGTCACTACACGTCACTACATGTCACTGCACGTCACTACACGTCACTAAACGTCACTGCGTGTCACTACACGTCACAACGTGTCACTACACGTCACTACACGTCACTGCACGTCACTACACGTCACTAAACGTCACTACACGTCACTGCGTGTCACTACACGTCACTACGGGTCACTACACGTCACTA
This sequence comes from Nannoperca obscura, assembly GCA_036024295.1. Classification (NCBI taxonomy): domain Eukaryota; kingdom Metazoa; phylum Chordata; class Actinopteri; order Centrarchiformes; family Percichthyidae; genus Nannoperca; species Nannoperca obscura. The sequence goes on from JAVQJL010066624.1 coordinate 330, forward strand.
CGCGTCACTGCACGTCACTACACGTCACTAAACGTCACTACACGTCACTAAACGTCACTACACGTCACTACGTGTCACTACACGTCACTACGTGTCACTACACGTCACTGCGTGTCACTACACGTCACTGCGTGTCACTACACGTCACTGCGTGTCACTACACGTCACTGCGTGTCACTACACGTCACTACGTGTCACTACACGTCACTACATGGCACTGCGTGTCACTACATGGCACTGCGTGTCACTACACTACGTGTCACTACATGTCGGTACGTGTCACTGTGTGTCACTACACGTCACTACATGCCACTACATGTCAGTATGTGTCAGTACGTGTCACTGCGTGTCACTACACGTCACTTAATGTTACAACACATCACTGCGTGTCACTTCACGTCACTTCGTGTCATTACACGTCACTACACGTCACTGCGTGTCACTGTGTGTCACTGTGCGTCACTGTGCGTCACTACACGTCACTTCGTGTCATTACACGTCACTTCGTGTCTACATGTCACTGCGTGTCACTCTACGACACTGCGCGTCACTACGTGTCACTGCATACACTACGTGTCACTACGTGTCACTATGTGTCATTACACGTCACTTCGTGTCATTACACGTCACTTCGTGTCCTTACACGTCACTACACGTCACTGCGTGTCATTAACGTCACTTCGTGTCTACATGTCACTGCGTGTCACTCCACGACACTGCATGTCACTACACGTCACTGCGTGTCACTGCACGTCACTGCGTGTCACTGCACGTCACTAGGTGTCACTGCGTGTCACTACACGTCACTGCATGACACTACGTGTCACTGTGTGTCACTGCGTGTCACTGTGTGTCACTGCGTGTCACTGCGTGTCACTGCGCGTCACTACACGTCAATTCATGTCATTACACGTCATTGCGTGTCACTGCGTGTCACTGCACGTCACTGCATGTCACTACATGTCACTGTGTGTCACTGCGTGTCACTGCATGTCACTACACGTCACTGCATGACGCTACGTGTCACTGTGTGTCACTGCGTGTCATACATGTCACTGCGCGTCACTACACGTCAATTCATGTCATTACACGTTATTGCGTGTCACTGCACGTCACTGCATGTCACTACATGTCACTGTGTGTCACTACACGTCACTGCGCGTCACTACACGTCAATTCATATCATTACACGTCATTGCGTGTCACTGCACGTCACTGCATGTCACTACATGTCACTGTGTGTCACTGCGTGTCACTACACGTCACTGCGTGTCACTACATGTCACTGCGTGTCACTACATGTCACTGCATACAGTAACAGTCTGTAACAGTCCTGTAACTCTGAGAAGTATCATATACCGGTCGATTTATTTGAGTGTACCTACTTCAGAGGACTCCATATGGGGAGAAATGTGTTAATTCCTTTGGTTTCTCTGCTTAAATACAAGGCGACCAGCGGCCTCAGGACCCTTCTGTTGTCAGACACACTTTGTTTGTACGACAGCCGGTCGTCTCTGCACAGAAACCTTCATAAATACTCAAAAGACTTGTAGTTTCAGAGACTTCATTTTCAGATTTCACTGCAGGATCACATCGTGGCCTCTGTCCTTATCGTGAGTCACTCTGGGGAAATCCAAAAAAGTGAAAACTTAAATGTCTCACGCTGGAGTTTCAATTTGTCAGAGTACTAAATTGATATTTTAATGCATCCAGGTTGCCAGGATGCATTTCTGCCATAAACGTCACAACCACGGCGGTAAAGTGAGTGGGAGAGCTACGTGTTTATTGTCTGCTTCCATTTTCAGTGAGTTGCTCTAAAAGCCCTTAACGAACCCCGCTGACTTTCACACCCCGTTTATGTGTAATGTTAAAAATGGATGGATTCTGGATCAGTGGAGAGTTTCTTTCCATATAGACTTAGCACATTATCAAAGCAAAGTGTGATGAGAAGAGATGTCACTGAGGTCCTTAGTTTTATTCATTCTTTCAGCTTCAGGTAGTAAATCCATCCCAAGATGTTAGTGTAAGAAATATTAAAACAGCACTCTCCTTAAAGGGAAACTGACGTATTTTTACAGATTTTGGAGTCTAAATGACTGAATTGGTCCAGTAGATCCACAAACGGGCTGCAACGTAATCCTTGCAGGCAGTTGCACCTGCACCTTGCAGTGTGTCCACTAAAAGTGCCTGTTTTTTGCACTGACTCTGGTTCAGGCTGTGATCCCCGCAGACTGACACAGGTTTGTTTAACCAGAAACAGAAAGTCTGTTGACGTCACGTTTCCATGTTTTCTTTAGTTTCTGTGTTTTGGTTTCTGCTGGTACATAATGTAAAGAAATACGGGAAATGTTTGCATCAGCTAGTGCATGATGGGAACTGTAGTGCCAAAACAACAGCCAACCCAAAACTACAAATCTAGGTACAAATTGAAAATGTAACCCAACAAATGTACCGTGTCGACAGTTTCCCGAAGATTCCTGGTGTTTTACCGCTTTGACTTTTGACTTTTACTTGCACCCAGAACTGAGTTTCACTCCCAGACTCGAAGTCTTAGGAGAGAGGTTGTAGATTTGGTGCACAGGCATGTTTACTGTGTCTCCAGCCTGTGTGGAGGAACCCTGGAGGTTCCTGGACTCTAGTTGGGGAATCTGTAGCCTTGAGGTTAGAGGACAAGGTTGTGTGTGAAAGATTTATACTTCCAAACCCTGAAGGGAGTGATCTCTGAACACCCCTCCTGCTCCATGACATTTCACCGAGGTGCTCTTGAACAATCCTCCGAGGCAGAATGTGGTTGCACTTTTTTTAAAAACAGAAATTCAGCTGGACAGAAATGAAGAAGTGAAACTGGAACAAAGTAAAATTAAGAAGTAACCGGGAGGTAGCGAGCGATGGATTCAAATGGAGGAGGGAGGAAGACAGACATGTCAGACAAGGAGAGAGAAGAGAGGGGGAGACGGGGGAGGGTATGCAGTCGACAAAGTTTGGCGAGCTGTAGGCGGCATTAGCAGCAGCAGAGGGAATATATATAGAACAAATTGTCGACAGGAATTCATTAGGCTCGTTGTGCGATAACGAGTGCTTGTGGTTTTAATTGACTTAATCAACAAATAGAATTAATCAGAGATTTCTAATTAATGGTAATTGATTGAAATATCCACTGGGTCACTGTGCAAGCAGCCCAGCTTCTCCTCCTCCTCCTCTCTCTTTCTGTCTCTCCTCACTTTACATTTTGTACTTTTTCCATCTCGTCCTTTCTCTCGCTTGTTTTTCTTTCTATGTCTCACTCGTTCTCAGTTTCTCTCTCTCTCATTTCTTTCTTCTTTTACCGTCTTGGTCACTCTCTCTTTTCGCTGTCTTCGTCTCTCTCTGCTGCTGTCGTTCTCCTTTTTTTATCTTCCTTTCTTTTAAAATGTTTCCCTCACTTTTAACTTGAACTAAATGTCCTCGTCTTGTGTCTCTCTCTGTGTCTCACTCTTATTTCAAAGTGCTTTACTCTTTAAAACCACTGACAGAGCACCCACACTAACAACCTCCGCTCTCCTCTACCCTCTCCTCTGCCTCCATCCCTCTCTTCACGGCAGGTCTCGGTAATTAGATTGTGGAGATGAGGAGGTGGAGGAGAGTTAAGAGGATTTTGTTTTCAGGAGAGGGAGATTTAAGAATGAGTGAGATAGAAGAGGGCATGGCGTGGGAGAGAGAGAGGGAGAGCGAGCTTGAGAGTGAAGGGGGAATTAGAGAACGAGGAGAGCAGATTTATTTATTTACTTTTGTTTATCCCGCGTCGGTCACCCTTCCTGAAACAGGATGATGAGTGACAGACGGAGAAGAGCATGGAGAGAGAGAAACCACTTCACTTGTTCTTCTGGTGTCTCCTGATGGTCGACCTTGGATGTGACAGGAACAGGAACACCTGGAGAGAACCTGTCAGGGTTCCTGTAGCGATGACTCGAAGAACCCCTAACTGTTAGCTGAGGTAGCCACATGCCCCTTCTTTCTAGCCATGTTCTCCAGCTCCTCCTGGGAGTCCCGGAGCGTTTCCAGGTGAGAAACGTAGATCAGGAGTGGGGTGGAAATCTGGAAACAAGAGTCTCCGAATCACCAAAGTCTTGTGAGTATATCTGAAGCTTTCTGCACTCGAGGGGTGTCACAGTGAAGAAGGGTGAGGAGGAACCTGGTTACACTCTTTAGAGGGAGTATGTGAGTGTAACAAGGCCCAAACAAGGACTTCCATCCCAGAATAAGATCAGATAGAGGGGTGTCTGTTAGCCAGGACAGATGCTGAAGGCCCTCAGCTGGCTTCTTCTAACACGAAGGAGCGCTGGTTCTCCTCCGGGTTCCTTCTCAGTGTCTGACACCTTGTTATTATGGAACCGTAGATAAAGTGAATCGAGATCTTCACCTTCAAGTTGAACTCTCTGGGACAACTCCGGCATTAGTAATGACACGGTCCAGGTAGCGCTGCACCTGTCGATGCCGTGGTTCATCTTTCACACCTAACCTTCATGGTTATGTTTGAACAAACCCTGGTGCACTGACTCGTCTGGTGCAGTTTGTTTATGATGGTGGGAAAGCTGTCAATCCAACTCTGGGATGCACTAAACTCTGTACAAGCAATGTATGTATATATATAAAACAATTAATACAAGTTTTAAATGCACCTTAATAACTCTTGAACACAGCAGAACTCTTACAATCTCCATATTACCTCCATGAATAACTTTAACGTACCGTTATAGCTTGGCTTTGTTTTAGCAGCGTCACTTCTGCAACCTGTTTTATTCTTCTAACCAAACTCATGTCACTATTCTGGGATGAACGTACACACATCACGGAGGTTCCTAACCTCCAAATAGCTACTTCAACGATCGCTAATATAGACCGCTAGCACGAGTTGCTAATGCTAAGCCGCTAACATGGATGGCTTCTCTCACTTGTTGTTCCTGTCTTTTACTTTCTTTCTGCTGGTCTCTGTCTTTATCTTCTCCATCTCGTAGGTTCTTTGTAACTCACTTTAATCTCTCTCTCTTCACTCTACCCCTCCTCTCCCTCTCCGTCGACACGTCTCACACTTGTTTTTCTGCTCTTCTGTCCATCCTCCTCCCTCCCTCTACACCCTCCGTCTCTTCCTCTGCAGCCACTCCACGGCTTTCCATGTGTTTTGGGAAGAAAAGCTTTTTAGCAAATATTTGTCCGACTGTGTCTGTAGAGCCCTCTGAGTCAACATGGGCCCAGCCAGGCTCGACCGGCCACAGAGAGAGAGAGAGAGAGAGAGAGAGAGAGGGATCAGTGCACAAAAACCAGCAGTGCAGAAACAATAGAGCCTTAGGATTCTCTCTTTCTCCTCTCTGTCTAAAAATAAACTGTCAGAGAAAAGACTCTCGCTGTCTGAAGCTGGACAAACGTAGTCTGACATCAAGACCAACTTACAGATACGAATGAGTCTGGAAACATTTGTGATTTCCTAAAAGTGCCGAGCGAATCCTGTCGCAAGTACGACAAACACGTCTTTCTAACGTGCATGTGGTTGTTCTTCTTTTAGAGGAAATACACCGTCCCGTTCATTTGATACTCACGATTCCCCCGGCAGCGGCGGCCATCTTGGTTGTTTACGAAGACACCTCAGCGGCTTTTAAAGACGTGGTGGTAAAACTAAAACACTTTGCCACTGTGATCAGAAGTGTCCTGAATGCATCTGCAGGTTGTCTTCAGCTGTTGAAGAGTAGAAAACCTGCGTTGCATCATCAGCGTGCTGCAAACACAACATGTCTCCTCCTGGTGGTCAAAGACGTCGCTCACCTCACTCAGCCGGGCGTCTTGTTCATGTTAGCTGCTTTGTAGTTGGGGGGTCATTACAGCTCATAGAATAGTTTATCTTACTCTCACTGAGTTCTCTGTCCGTTCATGTTTTCTTTCATTCTTCTCACACCTACAAAGCTCTGGATTGGCTGATTTTGGCCATAAAATACCTTTTGTTTTGTCACATTGAACAGGAGTGAAAGCTGCACGTCGTCAGCTGCGATGTCGTGTGAGCCGTTACGTGTAGACTGTAACTGTATTGATTAAGTATTGAGGCGTCCGACAGGCTGATAAGCTGCTGTCGTTTGCCGACCGTGATGTCAAAGCTCTCCGAGTGGACGCCGTGATGTGAAGAAGGTCGTATCAATGGTGGAAACGGACTTTGTATTGCTGAAGCAGACTTTGTAGAGTGATGACGGTCGTCCTCTGACACGCTGAAGTCTTGTTCCAGCTTCAGTCTAGTTTAATTCATCTCGCTGCGCGCCGTCTGCTGCAGTTATTTTGGCGCAGAGCGAGTATCACTCAGTCGTTTTGTTGTTGTTTAGAGCCTCCTCCTTCAACGTAATACAAACCTGCTGTTTGGAATAAATTTATCTGCACCCTCACAAACACACACCAGGCTTGTCCTCTTGATCCTGTCTGCTGTATTCTGCATCCCCATCTCCTGTTTAGACACCCGGGCGAGCCACAAATATGCTAAACTGAAGAGAGCGACGAAGAAGACTTGAGTGTGTGTGAGAAAGCTGCAGTGTGTGTGTGTGTGTGTGTGTGTGTGTGTGAGAGAGAGAGAGAGAGAGTAAGAGAATTCCATTTCATTGTAATAGTGTTTAATATTTATTGGAAAAATGTAAAGAAAATGTAAAGAAAGTGCTTTTGTGCGAGCGGGCAGGATTAGCATAAATAGTTTGGGGCTTGGACGTGTTTGGTCGCTGCTGCAGAGGAGTCAGGCTGTCCCCCCTGTACTCTGTGACACACACACACACACACGCCCACACACACACACTCGTGCACACGCCTGCATGAGTAAACATGCAAACACACACACACTCACTGACCTTTGCGTGTGGAAACTCATCAGCATATAGTGATTTATAATAGGCACTGCCAATCCTTGTGTTTCTTTCCCTTCTGTTTTTGCATTTATTAGACAGGAAGTGTGTGTGTGTGTGTGTGGGGGGGGGGGGGGTATTGGCTGTTGTCATTTATTTTATGCACTTGTTACTGCTGATCAAGGATCTGCTGCTGAATTCAACTTTATGCTAATAAATTGTTTTGAATGACGTGAATCTAACTGCACTGAACTGTGAAGATCTTGTTTGTTGTTGTTTGTTGTTGTTGTTTTATGGTTTATTCCTCCTGGACGGCTCAAGCTGTGAGTGTCTGAGCGCACGTTTCCAAAGAGCATGAAAACATCAGAAGTAGAAACATGTGAGACATTAACAAAAGATACGTTTAGTAATGAAGAGAGGACTGAAACAAGTTCCCCGTTAGAGGACGGGTGATTTTCTGACAGAACTTTATTGTTTCATCCCAGAACCAAAGCAAATGTACACGGATGTACAGATACGTTTCCAACCTGTCTGTCTGTCTGTCTGTCTGACTGCTCGTCTGTCTGATCTCAGTGGCTACAAACTCGTCAGAACTGACAGCAACAATGAACAAACTTTGAGTGTGAAGTCATTTTTCTTGGTACCTTTGACACTGATGCAGTTTGAGTTTCAGGTCCATGCTTCTGCTAACCACCAGCAGCAGGAGCAGCACATGCACGATGTTTCGTGAACGTTTCCCGCGTTGTTGCTGACTTTTCTTCCTCCCTCCCTCTTTTCCCCGTCAGTCTCTGTGTTCGGAGGTGCGAGCGCGACGCCGAGGAGTCTCCTCCGTCCTGAAGCTCTGCCAGAAGCTGCTGCAGCAGAGCCAGGTAGGTCCAGAACAAACACCCCAGTAGGCCTCAAACTCAAAGAAACCATCAACCTTTCTGGCTTCACTTTTGTCTTTTTTACTATAATTTCAGTAAAAAGTACCAAAGATTTGCCAGTTGCAGTTTCAAAAATGTAAAAATTGGCTTGATTCTTGAGTTTGAGTCTGTTTTTTGTTTCTTAAAGTTGTTTTCTGTGACAACCTGATTAACTCGCTTAACTTTGATAGAGGACGTGTACTGTTGTACATTTTTATAATTAGCATCTTAATGTGCTTTATAATTGTGATAAAAACAACATTTCTGCCATCCCCACCTCCGTGACAGTCGGGCCCCATGGCGGAGGTGGGCCCAGAGGCGGAGCAGCACCGGGAGGCCTTGCAGCTGCTGTCCATCAACCTGGAGAGGAGGTGGGAGGCGATCGTGATGCAGGTGCTGCAGTGGCAGAACAGACTGAAGAGAGAGCTGGGAGAGCAGCAGGTTAGAGCGCGCTGACATTTCCACTTTGCATCCTTCACTCGACTTCACTGCAGGCAGTCAGCTGACGCACGTTACACTCAGCGAGCATGTCGGAGTCTGATTTGATGCTACGACGCAGCGTGAAAGACAGATGGTGCTGTGATTGAAGCTGCAAGGTTTTCAGCCACGGAACAATCTTCACAACTCGAGACACATAACGTCACGATGTTTAGTACAACAAGCATCAACTCTGGAACAGAGCACAAAGTCTGATACGAGCAACAACAAGCAGCAGCTGTGGTTTTATTAAAGGTTTGTGCAAGAGAGGCTCTGGGTATAGACATGCGGGACAGGGTGGTGAGTTACTCGATTGGACACCCAGATCTCTCATTGCACTCTTGACGGGAGATCCTCGTTTAACAGTTTTAAACTGCTGACAAAGTGTGCGATTGATTCACTTCTGACCTGCAGAACTCCTCACGGGGACGTTCTGGGAGCCGACGAGTGCGGTTACGGTGTTTCACATGCCCAGGTGAACGGCAAACGCTCCAGGGGGGGTTTGTTTTAACGCTCTTATTCTTCCTCTGATGGTCCCTTTAGGGCTCGTTATGCAGCGGTTCGTATCATTTCTATGCCGATGACGACCATTTTTATGTATTTATGAAACTTTAGCCCCCTAAATCACCACAAAGCAGAAGTAAGTTTAGTTTTCATGACGTCTAAAGAGATAGTTTCCCCTCTGACTTAAAACGATAAAGAAACAATCGAAAGGGTCACCACCTGGGGACCATGAATGTGCTCAGTAAACTGCATTTCAACCTGTCTCGTACATTCTTCATTATTCGTGCGCAAAAGTGGCACAATTACAAGAGAAAAGCTCAGGGGGGTCACCAGAAGCACAAGGGATCTCCCTGTGGGGACGATGAATATCCACGACAGATCAACATATCACACCCTGTTGCTGTCAATCGCCATCAGAGCAAAACTACTTCTACTTGTGACGTTTAAAAGCCGTCAGACGCTGGAGAGAGACGGTCAGCCAGCTGATGAAGACTTCTCTGTTGGATCTGTGGTGCGTTCAGTGTCACAGAAACAACGATGCCGCCGCCGCCGCCGCCTCCACAAACTGAAGGAACCTGCAAAATTAGATGTTAACACTGACAGTTTGCACGTGCGTCCGTCGCCTAAAAGGTTTGTCTTATTAGAAATCTGCAGCCGACGGAGCGACTCAGGTTCCACGTCTCCGGTACGAGCCACGACGCCGATCACGCTGACGGTTTAATGTTTAGCGGGACGAGCGAGGTTCAGAGAGAGAGAGAGAGCATCCAGCTGGAGGCAGAGAGCTGCAGCAGAATGGAGCTGTTATGGAGTTCTAATAGTGATCAATATGGTTCTGTGGAGACATTTGGATATAAGGTGAAGCGTTATGTGAGCACAAAGAGCTGCGTGTGTGTGTGTGTGTGTGCTGCACATAAAGCTAACAAACAAAGCCGGACGACGTCTCTCAGCCTCAGTTTCCTGTTTGTAGGGTTCTCATCAGTTCTGTTTCTCTGCAGAGTGACGTGACCGTGTGAGCGTCTCTCAGCTGCCTTTAAGCAAATGTGTTGAAGACGACGTTTGTCTCTCTCTGGGCCGAGGACATCGACCCTGTTTCAGCCAGAGGATTTGAGTGTTTTCTGTATCTTCCCAACGACGGGTGGTGATGTTGGTGAAGCGGCAGCAGGACATGCATGTGGTGTTGTTACTAATAACTCAATAAAACATGCACATTTAAGCAGTTATATATTATATTTCTCCAAACTACCAGGAAGGGCTTTAGATTTTTCTTTCATTTAACAGAAGTTTTTGCAGATCAAGGTTCAAAAACAACAGCAAATATTTGTTTTTCACTCTTGTTTTGTAGTTTTTCGGGCTGTGAGTTGTTGTGAGAACCTCAGCAGGGATCAATAAAGTTGCGTTGAACTGAGTTCAGTTTTCAGAGGAGTCGGATGAATCAACCTAATTCTGCTGCACATGTGCTGTTTGAGGTGGGACTCTCTCTCTCTCTCTCTCTCTTCCTCTCCCTCGTTCGCACACACACACACACACACACACACACACACACATTGTAGAGGAGGAGAAGACAAATAACAGAGGCCAGACACTTTGACCTCGCTGCCCGGCTGGAGAGTAATTTCACTTCTGCCGCGGCTCGGAGAGGAGTAAAGAGAGAGCGGGAGAACCAGAGAGGCATATATCTGTGTGGTTTAGCTTATAAATGAACACTTCTGCTCAGTGATGAAACGGTAGTCGTCTCCTGTGTGTGTGTGTGTGTGTGTGTGTGTGTGTGAGTGTGTCTCTGTGTGTGTGTCTGTGTGTTTGTGTAAATGACTCTGCTAGCTTGCGTACAAATGGCTGCTGGTGTGCACGTTTCAGACTTTAACTGCCTGATGTTCGTGTGTAAATGTCTGAAAGCAGTGTGTGTGTGTGTGTGTGTGTGTGTGTGTGTGTGTGTGAGTGTGTGTGTGAGTGTGTATGTGTGTGTGTGTGTGTGAGTGTGTATCTGGAACTTATCTGCAGGTTAAAACGCAGATTAATTGATCAGCTGATCGTCGTTTAATAGGAGATTTTCTTGTTTCTATCTTTGTAATTTTAATATCTTTGGGGTTTGAACTGGACAAAACAAAAGATCTCACTATGTCAGAGATGCAATGAACAATAATAATCAATACATTTATTGATAATCATTGTGCAAACTGAAATCAACTGAAATATTTCACGTTCACTGCTGAAAAATGACCAGAGAAAGTGAATCTAGAGGAAAAGTTTACCAAGTATGATCAATATGCCTCTTGATTAGCTTAGCTTAGCTTAGCATGAAGACTGGAATCAGACAGACAGAGACATGATATGAATCTTTTCATGTAACTTTTAACAAAACTATTCCCTTGGGGTTCACCCTCTGAGGATCATGAACGTCCACAACTACTTGGGGAGTAGTTGTTGATTGACAGACGGATCAACACCAAACCAGACGTACTTCTTCTTCTCCTCGCGTTCAGAGCGCTGCAGCTGAAGGATCCTGTTTTACCTTTGATTTGATGTAATTGAGTCTAAATTAAAGCTGCAGGGTGTTGTGAGGAGGCTTCACTACCCGTTAGTCGAATGTAATATATGGAAATTATATTTTACAACACTTGCCTCGCGATTATGAAATATATTTTAGCGCGGCGTTATGAGCAACATATGGAGGTTTTCATTCACCGCTTGCAATTACATTCAAAGCAGCCTGTCTGCTGCTCCTCTCTGCATGCAGAGGTGATTTATCTGTGCAGTTCTATTCATTTTGAATCAGACCGGTGACGCCGGGCTCCCTCAGCTCTTTGACAACCCGTACAGCAGAGAGCCAGCGGAGGCTCGGGCAGCAGCAGCAGCTCCTGGAGGAGCACCGCCACATGAATAATCACCCAGACGCTGCTAGATAGCTCCGCTCTCCTTGGGCCTTCCAGCAGATGCTATGCTAACAAATGGGAGCAGTCAAACCAGAGCTAATGGGAAAAAGTTTCCCCGTTTTCACCCCCCCCCCCACACATGCACACAAACACTGTCAGTGGCTGAGATTAAGGCAGTAAAGACAGTGAGGTGGAGCTGCTGTAACCACCAGACCCTGGTGGTGTTCATGTGTTCAGTGACCTCCGTCCTGAGGCTCCAGGAACAGCTTAAATCATCAGTGTGCTGTTTGTTCTGTCCGTCAACTGAAAACTATTTTCACCTGCAGCCAATGCACCAACTGTATGGATGTTAGCTGTAGCTAGCTAGCAACAGCTGTTCTTTTGTATCTTCTGCACCTGCTGTGTGTCCATGACGTTGATGCACAAAGTGTGAATGGTTTTAACTCACCTGCCATTGACAAACCACGTCCTGTTGTTTGTCTCAAGGTGCATTTAGACTGAATGCTAACAAACGTTTTTCACTTTATTTGAATTATTCTGCGACTGAAGTATGTTTTGCAGTATGTAACTAGCTAAAAACACACAACTCCTCTTCCTTCTGTCATTTCCCCTCCTCAAACACCTGGAGCACATCTAAGCTAACACATAAATAAGCTAACGTAACCCGTAACCCATCCTTGTGTACAATCCTGCCCTGGAGGAGAATTTGGTTGAACCCTGAGCATTTCTAAGGGTGGAAGAAGCTTGAGAATTATGGGATATTCCTTCCTTTTGGACACTGTTTTGACATTTGAAATCTTTGTAGACGCAAATCAACATGTCACTGTAACTTATACGAGTACCAGACGTACAAAACTAGTATCAGGTCACTAAATCCTGCACAAACTGCGCCTCCAGTTGGCTTCAGGAACATCTGGAGCAGCTGTTTACGGAGGAGCACATTGGCATGTTGCTGCAGTCTGGGTGGGAAGGTATCACTACTGTTTGACTGGTTACTGCTGCTCTGCCAGCTTGACAGGTCTGCCTCTTTGGCAGGTAACCAAGAAACACACAAAGCTTTGTTGAAGTGGCTGTGGCCACCAGACACCAGAAGTCACCTCGCTCTTCTGTCCAGGGTCAAAAAAATACTCCCAATTCAGCCATAAACTGTTACGAAATTATAGAAATGAGATAAATTACAAATCTAAATTGTATACAAGGTTTCCGTGGGTCATCAAATACTGGATTTGATTGGATTAGGCTGATTGATAGCCTCTCCCCTCAGCGCTGAATGTGTTGAATGCGTCTGCAGTGGCAAAAACCCAGTTCAGTCATTACCCCCATCTCCCTTATCAGCACAAGGGGAATAAACACAAATCTAATAGAAATTCATTACACAGAGCCACACACACACACACACACACACAGAGCCAACTAGTTTATTAGATTAATAGGCTATGAATGGCTAATACGAATTACCCCCCTCTCTTGTTAACGAGACGCGGAGCAATTTGTATAATTATGTCTGTGGAAGGGAAGAATTCCTGTGTCTAAGCATATTTTTAGACAGCCGAGCTTTCGGAGGGCTTTTGATTACGTATTTACTTTGGGGTTTTCAGTTTCGTGCTCTTTCACTCAGAAGTCGTTTTTGAATAATTCATCGCTTTGTTCCAGAGCGGAATAATTTGTGTTGAGATTTATGAGCAATTGCTTTCGGGGTGGGCTGATTTTACTCTGTTTTAAATGATCACAGAACGTGTTTTGTCGGAGTCGGCGGTGTCAGTGTGTCTCTTTCTAACGGAGGCCTCTCAGGAAGGACACGTCTTTTTAAAGAGTTTGCTGCCAAAACAAGACACACAGTATCTGAAAAGAATATAACCTCCACTCGCACGCTCGAAATAAAACACGCCGTGCACTTTAAATGATAATTTAACAACGACACACTTGTTGAACGTCCGTGTGAACGCACCTCTCAGCCTCACGTTAGGCTTTCTGCAAAGAGGGAACAAAGTCATTAAGCCCTGTTTCAGAAATGTCCAAAAGAAGATATAATTAGACATATTCACTCCATCAGTATCAGGAAAATTACACTTTCTTCGAGGAATCTTTGGAAACGTTTTGATTTTGGACTCAATAATTGCAGAAATGTTGTTGAGATGGAGTTTAAGTATCAATAAGTGGGGAACACACACACACACACACACACAGCATTTCATTTCAGATGAAGTCTGTTAGGATTTTTATGTTTTTTATACCAGCAAGGAGATCCAGTGTCGAACCCGAGGGCCTTAAATATCAGATTCATTCAGACTAAAATATAGAATCAAGATCAGAACTGTTCAATTTTTTGTGTTTTTTAAAGTCTTTTTTTGGGGCATTTTACAACATCGAGAGGTTTGAAATGCAGCAGAATTAAAACATCACACGTTGTTTTTATTTTCTTTCCTCTTTTCTCTGCAGGTTCCTGGAAACTTCCTGGAACCGGGTCTAGTGGACCTCCACCAGATCAGCCCAGTCCCGGCTGTTCCAGTGGCGCTGCCGCCGGACGACTTCTGGGAATGGGATGAAACTGACATGACAATCACAGAACCAGAACCCGACCTCACGCAGAACCTCCCCACAGAACCAAACCTGCCTTCGGACGTTCAGGACGTCACAGCCAGTCAGTGTCCTGAGATGATGTCCAACATGAGGCGCGGATCCTCGTCAGGGGTCCAAACTCTTCCCCCTAACAATAATAACATTTACCAAGTGTACAGCCTCCACAGTGTTGAACTGTACCGGACGCCTCCGTTTCCTCACACGTCCTCCTTGATGCACATAAACAAATCAGGAAAACGGAAACAGCACCTCCTGCTGAAGAGCCTGAGTAAGGACTCCTCGTTCTCCTCCATGGAGTCCCTCCCGGACCTCCTGGGAGGTTTGACGTCAAACAGCCGAGGAGGCGACAGACGGGAGGCTGGCAGGGAAAGAGGCCAGTCGGCGAGCAGCCGGCGGTCAGACAGTGAGAGCGGGATCGTCAGTGATACAGGAGACATAACCTCCGAAATCCAGGGAGAGGAGGAGGATCCAGGGGAGGAGGAGGAGGAGGAGCAGCAGAGGAAGAATGAAACTGTAGATGGGAGTCACTTGGCTCTGCACAAAGACAATGTCACGAGGTACAACCAAAGAACCAAGACAGAGGAGGGGCTGACGGAGAAAGGATGCAGGAGGGAGGAACCCAGAGGTGAAAGCAGAAGTCAACGAGAGGAGGAGAAAAGGAGGAGGCACAGGAGGGTAGGAGGGGAGGCTGTTGAGATCTTCATCAACGGGCGTGGCGTCCTGACTCCCGCAGACTCGGACTCTGACTTTGAGATGGGGGGACTCGGCTCGGACTCCTCAAAGCCTTTCGTGTCTCGCAGCGACTTCACGGAGCTCAAAGTTGACCAGTTCAGCGGTCTGGAGACGCCTCCTGCTCTCAGCCGCCGGGCCTCCAGTCCAGCTTTGTCTCCGGGCTCCTCCCTGGAGTCCCTCCTGGCTCTGGGAGTGGAGTTGTTTCCCACCAAAGACCTGTTGCATCGTAGCGCCTCTCTGGAGAGCTGCCTGGTCCCGTGCCGCGGCGCCGACGAGGATACCGGAGGCAGCCTGGCCAGCCTTGGGGAGCTGGACCTGGGGCCGAGCAGGGAGGCGCATGGAGGTGAAGCAGCACAGGAGAAGACAAACGAGAGCATCGGAGGAGAAGCGTCCTCCGGGGAGCTGAGCCGGAGAACTCTCGACCTCCTGAAACGCCTGGAGAACATCCAGAGTCCTCTGGCGGGGAAGATGACCCGCAGCGTTTCGGACATGACCCTTCGGGGTAGCTCCCCCCAGCAGAGGAGACTCCCCGCCTCACCCTCTCTTGGTGGTCGACTCACCCCCCTCTCCGGGATGTCAGGCTCCCCGCGGAGAGGACCGCCCTCCCTGATCAACGAGAGTTCAGCAACAGGGTCGCTGACGGAGCTGAGCAGCACCGAGGACTCGTCCCTGGGGTCCGAAGATTTCGCCATGCTCAGACATCAACGCCACCTCTTCCCCGATCCCACCATCGCGGCCAACGCCAACTCCAGCTGTTACAGGAAGCGTTGCCACGGAAACAGCCGAGGAGGGCAATGCACGGACGAAGCAGATGCGGCGAGTTTGAGCCTGTTGGTGAACGTGTCGTGTACGTCGGCGTGCACTGATGAAGATGAGGACGACAGCGACCTCCTGTCCTCCTCCACGCTCACGCTTACCGAGGAGGAGCTGGGCGTCAGGGACGAAGAGGACCAGGAGGAGGAGAGGCTGAGCGGGGCCTCCTCTGGTAATGAGGACGACGAGGAGGAGGATGAGGAGGAGGAGATGGAGGGTTCTTACGTCCTGGGGCTGGAGTACATGAAGAGGGAGCTGCAGAGTTGGATCAGAGCTCCTCGAACCTTGTCTTCTTCCTCCTCCTCGAAAACAGAGGCAGGCCTCCGGGACGAGCTGCAGTGTGGAGCCAACCTGTCCTCCTCCTCCTCTCAAAACCGCTCAGCTGCAAAATCAATAGAAGCCAACACTAACAGTGTCAACAACAAACCAAAGAGAGATGAGAAGGAACAGGACGAAGAGGAGAAGAACCGGAGGAACGTTACAAGAAGCTACATCAGCCAGTTTGTGGACGACGTGGAGAACGGAAATGTGGACCAGAGCTGCTTGAAGGGGAAAGACGAGGACGACGAACTCCTCCGAGAGGAGTCGAGCGTGTTCACAAAGAAGGGAGAGTCGCTGAGGGAGTCTTACGTGTTCACCAAACCAGGAGAGTCCGTTCGGGACGTTTCTGACTTCTTAGTGAAACTAGAATCCAGCTCATCGCCGTCCTGCGAGCTCCTCCCCTTTCCATCCCTGCGGGCTTCGTCTTTGGTGGGACAGCTGAGAGGGGAGCTGCCCTGCCACAGCTCCTCCGTCCCGTCGCCTCCTTCCCTCTCACCCGTTGAGGACTGCAGATCCCAGGATGCATTGCACGACAGCCGGCCGGCAGCCGGCGGACGGAAGGCCATCACCATCCAGGAAAAGTTCAAGTTCTCCTCTTTTGTGACAGAAGAGACGAGGAGGGAAGTCAGAGACAAACGATCGTTCCTGCCTCCCAAGAAAAGACACTCTCACTCCTCCTGCTGCCACCACCTCCCCTCCTCCTCCCTCCGTCCACGCAGCGTAGACCAGGCCACGAAGGAGAACGTGCACGACTTTGTAATGGAGATCATCGACATGACCTCGCTGGCGCTGAAGAGCAAAGAGAACCAGCCCGAAGAACCGGAGCAGAACAGCGGGTCCACCTCAGACCAGGGTCCTGCTTCACTCGCTCAGATCAGAGACAAGGTGCAGAGCTGCTGCTACAATTTACTAAACTATAGTTCCAAAAGTGTGATGAAACAATCAGCCTGTTGTGCATTTCATTAAAAAGAAAACATGCAAAGTGAACAAAAAAACCCTAATTTAACAGAAAGGAACATATCAGTTCAATACGGCTGCAGATGTTGACAATAAACGAATGAAATGATAGAATATATTTTAAGAGAAGCAAACAGTTGAAGTCCCGTTTGACCTCAAGTCTCCTGCTACAGTTTTTGAGGACAAACGAATCCAAAAGCAGCAAAAAGTTATCAGAGTTCATTTGTTCACTGAGTCGGAGTAATTCAATAAATCGCATCACAGATCGTAACTTTTAGGATGTAATGACTAATTTCTCCAGTATCTCTTTGCAAGTGAAGTAATCTAAAAGCTAATCAGTTTTCAGTCAGAAAACTTAAACACACAGACATTTTAATATGCTAATTAACACGTTACGGTTCCTCGGATGGTTTGGTGATTGTGTGATAATATTACTCGAGTATATAAATGTACCTAATCCAAAACAAAGCCCCCAGATCCAAAACGCTGTGTTTCTATCACATATATCAGCTTTTTAACTCTACAATCGCTCTGCTCTCGCCCTCAGGTCCTCCAACACTCCCACCGGCCTCTCCACCTTCGTAAGGGAGACTTCTACTCCTACTTGTCTCTCTCCTCCCACGACAGCGACTGTGGCGAGGTCAGCCAGTGCTCCGAGGAGGACAAGAGCTCCCCACCGGCGCCCTACAGCATCCCGTCCTACGCCACGCCGACGCAAGGCCTCCGCAGCCCGAGCCCCGAGCTGCTCACAGGCGCTCAGTCTTCCAACAACAACTCCTGCGCTCTTGATTTGAAGTCTGCTGTTAGCGGTAGCCACGCCGAAGCGCCGGCTAGCCCCTCTGTGTCCCTGCCTCCCAGCCCAGACATCAGGGATGAGGAGACCCTGTTTGCAGCCTGCACAGAGGAGGTTTACCTGGGCCCGCCTCTCTGCTACAGCATGGTGCTCACCAAGAAACCACCGCGCTTGTCCTCCCTGGAGTCTGGCTATGAACTGAACAGCCTAGCTTCCTTGCCTTGTTCAAAACCAAGAGAGAGTCTTCGGTATGTGTCTGGAGAGGGGCCCAGTTCCACACCAGGTGATGGTCTGAGCTACCTGTCGCCCTCGAAGGAGCCTGTGTTGGATAGAAACCAGGATCACCTGTATTTCCAAGGATCCAGCCCCACAGAGGCAACGTGTTACATCTCGCTCTCCACCTCCTCGGCCCTTAACAGCGCCTCCGCCTCCCTCCGGGGCCCCGGCTGCACACCAGACGTCCACAACCCTTCCTCTCCTCCTCCCGTGTCCTCTGGCGCCGCGGACGAGAGGCGAGGTGAGGACCCGCGCCTCCTCTGTGATGTCGCTGGAGGAGAAGTCACGGCCGCTGCGAGTGTCAGCGCGCCGCAGGAGGAGAGGAGTCGTAATGAGGGGCCTCCTTATCTTAATCCCCGGGCGCGTGTCGCCCCGATAGACTCCTCCGCAGCCCAATGTTTGGCAGATACTAAAACGCTTGAATCCAATATGGGCGCCGTAATGACCAAGATAAGTGTCTGCAGCTCCGCTACAAATCCCTCAAAAGAGCCAGCCGCCACCGCCACGCGTATTAATCCCGAAATTAACTGCTCGGCGATAAGAGAGGCAGATAGGGAGGCGGGGGGGAGGCGAGGAGAGGTGGATACTCGGCGGGTGAAGCGGGAGGAGAAGGGGAGGAGAGGGCGGAGCGGCGAGCAGCAGGAAGCGAAGGCGGCGGCGGCGGAGAAGCAGGTTAGTGTTCAACGTTGAGCCTGATCTGCTATCTCAGGACATTATACAGGCCCTGATACTTCACCTCTCTGCTCCAGGTATTAGACCGAGCCGAGAACTCAGTGGAAGGGAATGTAATGAGGCCGCTGTGCGTCTCTCTCATTTCCATTTCTGAGGCCGGACGGACGTGAGAGGTGCTGATATGTGTCACCTCCTCTTCCTCCTCTCTCATCCTCCTCCTCCTCCTTTTTACACTCTCTCACAAGCTCATTCTTCTTCTTCTCCTCTTCCTCCCTTCTTTCCATCTTCTACCTTCCTCCTCCTCCTTTCTCTACTGCTTTTCTCCATCCCTCCTCTTCCATCCCTACTTTTCTTTTCTTCTTGTTCCTTCCCTTGTCACCTTTCTTCTTCCTCCCCTCTTCTCTCCTCCTCCTCTCGTTCTCCTCTCTTTCCTGTCTCTCTTCATTCGTTCTCCTCCTGCAGGCATCCTTTCTCTCCCTCCTCTTTACGTTCTCCTCCTCCTCCTCCTCAATCCTCTCTCTCTCTTCCTCCCTCCTCTGCCTCATCCCTCTCTCCTCCCTCAGGTGTTAATGGAAGAGGGGGATTTGCAGACTCTGTTTTTTAGTTAAAAGGTTAAGGTCCACAGAACAACATCAGCATAATTACTATCAGTCAGATTTCATTAGGATTCATCAGCTAAGAGCTTCCCCGTCCCGCAGTGATCGTTCAATTCATTTCATCGCTGAATTAGCGTGTTTCTTTTAAGT
Source organism: Nannoperca obscura (assembly GCA_036024295.1). NCBI lineage: Eukaryota > Metazoa > Chordata > Actinopteri > Centrarchiformes > Percichthyidae > Nannoperca > Nannoperca obscura. The sequence continues at coordinate 19,821 of JAVQJL010066624.1, forward strand.
TTTCTATTTCCTTATGCAAATTAGTTTGTCTCTCTCCTTTTCTTTTTTCTAATAACCGTCTCTGCAACCTTGCTGCCTCCTCTGTTTAGCAACTTTTATTCTCTTGAAGAGGAACCAGCTCAGCTGAAGAGCCGCTACTTTATTCTCTTTCTATTCTGCAAGGAATGAAACAAAATCATG
>JAVQJL010066624.1:25000-39942 GCA_036024295.1 Nannoperca obscura
GACGTTAAAGATCCACATTATCACCAACTTTGAACTTTTGAACTGGGATCAAATACAAATCTTAGCTATTTATAGAAGCTTAAACTTCAAGAAGTGCAACGGTATTATCATGACTGAAAATCAGTACTGAGGATTTGGACTCGGAGGGGTGGAAAATCTTTACCAACCATCAAACAAACACGCTGGTAGACTTTGATTCACTCGTGCACGACTCATTTCATTTGCAGAGCTGAACTTGGAGTCAAGTCTCACCGTGGAAACCCCCCCAAAAATACCCCAAACCTCAAAAACTTCACCAGAATCGACCTAAACTTACCTGACGAGGACCTTTTACGGCTGTGTGAGTTATAACTCGTCTGTCGGGAGCAGCTAGCATGTCGATGTGAGAGAGCACGTAGAAAGTATTCTGCTGTTTAGTTTGGAGGAAGCTGTGGAAACCTTGAGGACTTCTTGTACAGGTGTTGTTAGAAATACCTTTACTCTGCAACATGTTACAAAGATCTGAGCAACAGAGAAGAACGCAACGTCTCGAGGGTGAACTCAGAAAATGTCCACCTCTACAAGTGGACATGAAGGACGCACCATCAGATTTGTGCAGTGGCAGGAAAGTGTTGCTGGATCCTCGGTAGACTGTCTCCTTAGGGGGAGGACGCATTTAACTTGCAAGCTTTATCACGTCGTCTCCTTTGAAGTAAAGTCAACAGTTTCATCCCTTTTCCCAAAGAAGTGCAGCCTGAGTTCGTCTCAACTTGGAGAACACAACAGTTTTTGAGATATCACAGTCAGTCCAGTCGGTCCAGTTCGTCCACCTTTTGGACCGGAGGAGCTTTTTATTGTGTCCTCACTGCAAGAACTGGGAACAATCGTAGCTCTGCAGAGTCGGCACTCTCTCAGCACAAGAGGAACCTCGAGTGACGTAAATGTGTAAAAGAATGAACAACAGCTTGTTACGGACGTGTTGTAGCTGCTGTTGTATGTGTTTACCGAACCAAGCTAGCCGGCTTACGTCACTTAAGTGTTGCTATCGGTGGTGCGTGAAGGTGAAGGGGTGAAGTTCTCGGGGGGGGAGCCTTACTCTCAGGGACTCCCCAGAACTGTTAGGTCCAAAAAAATGATTAATTAATGAGTGCTTGAAGGCACCGTTATGTTAGAGGAAGGGAAGAAGGGACTTTAAACACCGTCCACTGTTTAAGTGAACTTCTTGGTGGTGCACACACGAGATCTACCTGAACGTAGTTTTCTCTGGAGGCAGCAGTGAGTGGTGGCGAGGCTGTGGTGGATCCTCTGTAGACCATCTCATCATGTTTCATGATTCACACAAATCAGGTCAAATCCATCTCTACCTGAGTACATTGTGAACTAGTACCCCCCCCCCACACACACACACACACACCCCTGCAAACTGAGGGTTGAGTCCAAACTGAAAAAATGACGATTATTTATCTATGCAACACGACCAAAGTTGGCGGAAGCTGAAGTGGTGTTGTGTAGACACTGAGGGTGGATGATGTTGACGGGGACGTGTGTTGTTGTTGTTAGTTCTGCTTTATGTGTGTACACCACGACTGTATCATGTGTCTTTATTTTCTAGACTTTTAACTCCTGAAATGATGCTTAGCAGCGACGCTGAGGGTTTGGGGCTGGCGTTGAGGCCGGTGTGTGTGCGTAGGACAAAATAGGTTTTGAGATCTTTAAAATATAATTGTGTGCCTTGCTCTCTACTGTTACTACTTCTTTTTGTTGTTTTTGATTATTAAAACCACTGCTTTCCCAGTTAGCTGATGAAAACATGCAAATAAAGAAAGAAAATTACATTAAATGAGAAACAAAAAAGCGTTTGAAGTGAGGTTGAGGTTGCGCTTGTGTAAATATGTGAAGGTGTAAAATGCAGAGCGAGGAACGCTTGGTGTTTGTGTTTATTTAACTGTGTATGTGACCTGTGATGTGGAATATCTTTATTACTACTAGTATTGGCCATAAAGAGCTTGACTGCATGGTTCCTGCAAACTACAATGTAAAACCAACTGCTGACAAATAAACTGAATTTATTGGGAAAACCAAACATGTTTTTAGACTGGATTTCATTGGTTACACCTGCATGAAGTCAAGAAGGTGACATTGTTTACCTCACCAGCATGCGTCGGTGCGCTACACGGCTACCAGCTAGCTGTTACACTACAGTAAACACTACGCACGCTGGTACACGGTATATAAAGTATCACAGTAAGAGAAAAAGCACGCTCGCTGGTATATTTCATTTTCATTTTATTTATTATTTTATTTATTATTTTATTTTAACCAGGAAAACCTCATTGAGATTAAGAATCTCCTTTACAAGAGTGTCCTGGCCAAGTCAATACAACCACAAATTAAACTACAAACATACATCAAAATTCCAAGTTACAAAATAATATTAATAAAAACATTTACAACCTAAAGACTCCTCGTTTAATGCCCTCAACTTACTTTGAAGAAGGTGTAAGGAGACCGGTTCCCCCAGACAGAGTTTATCCTGCAGCAAAATCCAAGCTGTTCAGTAAACTTCTGTCTATATAAATGAACTGGGCATATATAAACCAGCCCTGGAGCAAAGAGGAAGTCGCCATTTCATTGGTTAACACTACAGCTGGCATCCTATTGGCTGTTCAACAAGTGCACAGAAGCAGCGGAAATCTGTGCGAGCAACAAGAATCTGAGTGCACACATCCGTTCTGAGCACAAGCAGAGCAAATCCAGGCGCGTGCAGGAGTCCAGTGTTCAATCAATACAGACGGCCCTCAGACTGACAGACCAGGATTAAAGATGGGATAAAAGCTCCATGTGTTTGTCATCAGGTGTATTTCCCTGTGGTTTATCGTGATGGGACTCTGGAAGCCTTCATGTTGCTCAGAGTTACCTGTGCATCTCTGAACGTGTCCAGAGAGTGAGACCTTCAGGCGTCAGCGGCTGTTTGTGTCGTCTTCTGACCACAGAAATGGACTCGACTGTTGTTTCTGAAGCTGCCAGAAGAAATAAAGTGTCACTGGATCTCGTGTTTCAGTGGAATCCAGTGTTGTTTGAGAAGTAGGAGAACTTTCGGTGTTTGTATTGAGCGTCGGGCGCCTCGTGCACCTGAAGGAGCTCTTTGTTTGTTTCATTATAACATTTCAGCTGTGGAACAAACACATTTCACTTCTACCCAACAGCTGCGTGGCTCGCTCTTCATATTCCTGTGATCTTTATGCTGCGAGCTGCTTTTTTTCATCTTCGTGTGCTTTAATTATCTATCAAGATGCGTTCAGGCGCAGGTAGTGAGCGTAGGTCACCAGCGTTTTGGCAATCATACACACACTCACTGCACTTACAAGAGCAAGAACGTAGACTTTGTGTTAAACACCAGCGAGACTACAGATAAAATGATGATTCTCCAGAGTTGCAAAAGGTCTTCATACTCATTTATTTGTGAGATCCAGCTTCCCCGCATCGTGTCGTGGCCTCACAGGAACCTGAGGATGAGTGTTGGTTGTAATTACGTGCACAGACGTACTGACAGCTGCACTGAACACTGGTGAACTCAGTGTGGACGAGCCTTCATCAGCAACGTGGCGTCACCTGCACGTGGCAGCTTGGCCAGTGTTCATTACAAGTTTTGGGGGGGGGGGGGGCTGTCATTCAGAGGTGTTGTTGGACGTCAGCGACGTGTCAGAACCCCAATCATCACAAAAGCATCATTAACATTTCTTTTTATCTTCCAAAGTTTCATTTTCTGCCCTTAATCACACCTCCGGGTTTCCAGCCGGCGAGCAGACGAAGAACAATCGAGTGCTGAAGGAAGTGATTGGATTGGTTGATAAACACACACTTTGGGGTTATTACGGGACGTTAAATAATGTTTACTTCATCAGGACGAGGTCAGTTTGGGAACCGGGAGACGGCGGCGGCGGCGGACACGGAGAAGGTGGCGGGATGATGATGATGATGAGGAGGAGGAGGAGGGGCGGAGCATCTCCCTCCGACACGCCGAAGATCAAAACACAGCCTCACTCAGAGGTTCTTCTTGTGAATAATATGGAGCGTAATTATGTATCATGTTCAACCTTAACGGTTCCCAAAGCGCTCATTCATTCATTCATTCAAACATGTCTTTGAAACAGGAGCCTCTTATTCCTTTAATGAGTCACAGAACAACGTGCTGACAGCAAAGTTCCCTGACATTTCAACCTCCCCGCATGGTCTTCCAGCCGGGGAACCACCTCCCATTCAGACCGATGTCCAGCCGACCAATCACAGCAGCTTATCTAACGACTTCACAACCAAAGATGGCCGCCACTGACGTGCGGCGTTCTTAAGATCAGAAGTTCAGTTCATCTTGACTTCCTGGTTTTTACCTCGAACACAAAGAGCTCGTTGATTTAACTTTGTTCACCTACCTGCGTGTGTGTGTGTGTGTGTGTGTGTGTGTGTGTGACTGTGTGTGTGTGTGTGTGTGTGTGTGTGTGTGTGTGTCAGCTGCCTGCAGTTGTGTGGGTGTCCAGCAGGTGGCGGTGTGTCTCCAGTCTCCCATCAGACACTGAGCTGAGTGTGTGTGTGTGTGTGTGTGTGTGTGCAGTCAGTGAGGTTTAACGAGAGGCCGCAGCTGATTGGTCAAACGATGACACCAGACCTCACTTACCTGTTCTCATGTGTCATGTTCGACCCACATTGCCCTCTGCTTTTACTCCAGAGCTGCATTCCTACGGGATCCTCGCAGGGACAAAAGTCCTGATTGTCCAATAAAGCAGCCACAGATATTCACCTGTAAACTACCTGTGTAACGAGGCCAGAGCTGCTGTTTAACGCAGCTCACAGAAACACGAGGAGAATTATAATAATTAGAAATGCAGCGTTTGACTTTTCTTCTGTCCTCTTTCATTTATCATCACGCAGAAAGCAGAAGAAACACCCTCCGCGTTATATAATAATAATCCCCACTCTTATTTATAGCATCGCATTTAAAATTTATGTTTCTACAGCTTCTTCTGCCGCTGCTGATTATGTTATTTATGTTTTAAATGCTTCATGTCAAGTTGTGACGCTGCTGCTTGTAATTTAGATCTCTGCCTCGTCCACATGATGAACTCTGTTCCCTCCATCGTTACCAGCTGATTCCTTTAACTCAGACACGTCTGGAGTTGTTGTACAGTGGATAATTTCTCTTTTAATGGAGCTAGGCTAGCAGTTTCCCCCTGCTTCCAGTCTTTGTGCTAAGCTAGGCTAAAGGCTTCCTGAGCTCTCACTAACTCAGGTTTCACCAGTAGAACTTCAGGCTAGCAAAAGACGTTAGTGGCGTGTAAATCTGTTGCTAGGAAACACCTGCAGCGCCGTCCAATCGGGAGCAGTCAACTTTGTATACAGGAAGTCACTGTAGCATCACAAGCTAGCAGAACTTCCCAACATGATCGTTTCATACAGTTTAGAATCAGAGGGAAATATGTGGTTATGCTAAGCTAACTGATGCAATTTACTCCTTTAAACGTTTAGTGAAATGTGATTAAAAACTCTTCCAGGCTTGACAGCGTTGATGAGTTTTAGGTCCGAGACGTTGATCGTCCTCCAGATCACCTCTGTTACTGTATGATTTTAGCATGCTAACGTTAGCTTGGTTCAGTTAGCTGCAGTTGCACTTGCTGATACTGGATTTGCCGGATAAAGCAGCGTTCAACGGATTATCTTTTACATTTGTGATGTGAGATGAGTCATCTGCAGAACCTGGACTCTGCACAGGAGGAGAAACTGAAGAGCTGTGATGTACAGATGTATTTTGGACGTATGTTTGGCGTACAACAATAGGCGGGGAAACAATAGCATGTTTTCGGCCCGCAATGCCGTTAACGTGCAGTCTTTGTTTTGCAGCCACCCACTCTGTTGTTTGTCAATGCGCTCTGCATTTTCTGGGTTTATCTGCAGCGTGTCAGTGTGTGTGTGTGTGTGTGTGTGTGTGGGGGGGGGGTTATAAGCTGAATGAATCATTGACATGACAACAAGTCATCTGCTTTGGAACAACACACAGAAATCATTTTTAAATTAAAGTCTGGTGTTGTTTTCCAGTGAATGTTTGTTTCATCAGACAAACACAAGTATACATAGCAGACGTGGAGCTGCTGTCTGATGGACTGGACTACATTTAGTTTAAAGAACATGTAACCTCTGCCGGACACATTTCTTGGTGAAAAGTGGTTAAAAAGGGAAATGTGTTTCTTTACTACTGCAGATAAACACTGTACTTCCTGTTTGCTGCTGCACGCTGTTGTTCCACCACACCCACCAGCACCACCTGTACCAGCAGTACAGTACAGAGTTTCATGGTCGTTCAAGTGTCCTGCTGACATTCTCCTGGCCTCTGATGAGGCAGTTTGTCTATTGATCAGGAAACATACCTGAACTGTACACACACACACACACACACACACACACACACACACACACACACACAGAGACATTGTGGGAGAGTCCAGCCTGAAGGACAGAAAATCCTCTGTGGCAGCATCACAATCGATCCCACAGCTCATTGTGTGTGTGTGTGTGTGTGTGTGTGTTATCAGACTATAAGACTATAAGTCCTGTTAACGTGCGTCTTCACTGTAACAGTCGGACTCAAACGTCTGAACTCTGACGTCACTTCTCTTGACCTGTGAGGTCCAGAACACGTCCACGTGTCCTCAGGTATAACCTCCATGTTGGACTCTCTCTCTGATGATTATCTCGCAGTGTGACGGGCCGAGAGGACCCGATGAAGATGTGTTTTGTCGTCTTCCTCTCTGATCTCGGTCCCAGCGTGCAGGTACGAGGACGCAAATACACGTCAGTAATTAAAGCCGCTGACCTGTTTTATTGTTCCTGCTGGGAGCGTAGGCCTACATTCAGCACAGCGGTGCGTTCACTGACATGGGTCCCGGGTAGTAATCCGTCAGCAGCCTCGGGGCCCAGAGACAAACACATTAGATGTGGAGGATTAAATCAGCATCAACGTGTTCACACGTCACATGTTCACCACTGCTTCACTTCCCAGGAGGAGACTCCATCCACACAACAGAAGCTCAGACCTGTCATGCTATAAAGAAGCTGATGCTAACACGCTAGCAGACCACTGCCCCCATTACAGTGATCAGGACCAGGAAGTGACCCCACCAGTCCTCGTGTCCCCTCACCAACAATCACAGTGATGAACTATATGAAGTCGTCTCTTCAGGTTCGTTTTCTCGTTTTAATGAAATACAAACGTGTTTAAACCAAAACTGGGAGCTAAAAGAGGCTAAAAACCTTCTCTCTGTAACCACGGTAACTTAGTCGTGATTGGCTGCTGCTGGTGACGAAGCATACTGTCTGGTTAGCGGTGAAGAGCTTCGTTACACAACCCAATTATCAGCTGGAGAAAGGATGACTGCAGTCCGAATGTGGCTCATGTTGCTCAAAACGTCCCCTTGGACGCACGTTTCACCATTTTTTAGACCAAACAATGAATCCATTCATGGAGCAGATGAGTAGTAGAGCGATCGGTGATGGAAACTGTTGTTTTATAGTTGTAATGTATCAAAATGAATCTAGATGTGTTGAATGTGATTAGAAACAGAAAAGTCTTTGTGGTTCAGCTCGTGGACGGGATGAGTGAATCATCAGCAGCTGATGGTGTTGATACCTGCAGGCTCAGTGAGCTGGTGGTGCTTCATGACTACATGCTGGTGAAGCTGCTTTATGTAACAGGAAAGCGTCTCCTCTGCAAGCCACCTGGTTTGATCGCTGAGTGATCTGTGAGGCGACGATCGAACCTTCGTCTCAGACCTAGTTCATAATCTCCTGCGTGTTAGCTTAGCGTTAGCAGGTCGCTAACACCAACACACAGCTTAGTGTTAGTGTAACTCAGCTTCAGGTGCATCAGCACCTCCTTCTGGACCGGAGGAGGACCAACCTGGATCTCAAAGACGGACTGACGCTCACATTTCATAGATCTTGGAGTGAATTTGGGGTCTTCACCAACGTGAAGTGGATCTGAAACGTCAGCGAGCCGTCCCCCTCGTACGGGAGGAGGGAGGTGGAGATGTGGGAGCAACATGAAACATCAGGCAGCATATTTTTAGGAGCTTCTTCCACACCTCCACCGCCCGTCTCTCCATCACTCTCTCTCCTCCCTGTGAGTAGTGCTCTCTCTCTCACTGACGGCTGCTCTCTCTCCTCTCTCTCTCAGCCTCTCATCACATTCAGCAGCTCTCAGCCTGTAAAGAGGAGGAGGCGGAGGATGAGGAGAGGATCAGGCAGGAGGAAGCAGAATAGAGTCGATGTTGTCGGCGCTCGCTGATGCTCGGAGATCATCTGAAACTTTCTTGGGTTTGTTGGACGTCGTTCTGTTTCTGAAAACAAGACGTGGAGGATCAGCAGCGGTCGCCCGCGATTCATCGCTCTTTCAGAGACTCCCAGCAGCTCCTGCAGCCGCGTGCAGAGGAAAACTACCCAGCATGCTCTTTCATTCAGACGTGCTGCTGCTTTGTCCAAACTCCAAGATCTGGGAACACCACAACATCTCTGCAACTTTCTTATTCTGAGTGCTTTTACACTTATTGATATTCTTCAGTTGAAGAAAGCTTCTTGGTGATTTGTCGTCATGCCTGGAGCTCTGTCGCCCCCTGTGGTGTAAACTAAAGCTGCAGGATGTGAATTTATCTGCAACGGCAAATACATAAATGTACATAAACTGAGAAATCTCTGCATTATCAACACAGTCTTAACTCACTCGTCTGAAATCCTGCAGAAGAAATGACGTCTGTGATGAGACCAAAGTGCAGCAAACACTCGGGACAACACTTTCTCATCTGTTGAAGCATTCAAGTCTAAGGTACATGGACATGTAAATATCAGCTGCTGCTTCTCAAAGTGGATCTGTTGTGTTTAGAATCGGTTTGTAATCATGGAGCGACCGTAAGCAGCAACAACAACATTGTGGACTAAACAGCGAGCGTCCTCAGACGTCTTTGCCCTCGGTGGCTCCGTCCACCTCTCAGGGAGATGGCGGCGGCCATCGCCAGCTCCCTAATCCGACAGAAGCGCCAGGCCCGCGAGACCAATAATGACAAGGTCGCCACCAACAAGAGGCGCTCAAGTCCGACTAAAGACCCGAGGTCTCTGTGCGAGAGACACATCTTCAGCGTCTTCAGCAAAGTTCGCTTCTGCAGCGGAAAGAAAAGACCTGTACGAAGGAAACCAGGTGGGTTCACAGACTCAGAACCGTTTGCCTTGGACCTGACCTGAACTGAGTCTGAACTGAGTCTGAACAAAGTTTTGTTGACATACTTCAGCCCTCATCGCGGTCTCACAGGACGCTACTCGTCTCACAGCTTTACTGAAGCTGTTTTTGTTTGTTTTGTCCTCGTAAACCTTAAATACGAGCTCACTTTAACTCTAAAGAAAATGAAATACATTACATTGTTTACATTTTCACCTGTGAATCTGCAGAGCTGTTGTCTTTTATTCTGAGAACATTATAAATGACTCACCTTCATATCAAGTCTGCAGGTTCAGGTTTCTCTGCTCTGGGTGACGACGTGTTGAAACTCTCAGCTTCTCGTCAGACGTGCGATACAAACATAAATATAACTTCCTTCAGATTCAGACTGGATCAGTGAGGACAGCAGCTCTGCAGTCACTGAATATGTTGTTCTTCTGCACTGATGAAGGTTTTAAAGGGAGAACATTGGAAATGGGAAAACAACAGGTAGATTACACATGAACATTACAAGGACATGAAGGTGCAAATTCAGGGCTTTTAAATTCATTTATCATGATGCAAAAACTTAAATCCTTATTAATGAGTGAAGATTCAGTGTTACAGTGTCGCTCTGCGTCTGCTGGAGGTCGGTGGAAACTACTGTGAAATAAAACTTTACAACACAGTCGTCAGCTGACGTGAAGCGTCGGATACATCGGAGTCTTCAGAGGAATCAGAGCTCCTCAGAGGGAACTACTTCCTGCTGACGTGAACTCTGAGGAACTTATAATTAACAAGCATTAATGCGGCTGAGGTCAGGAGAAGAGATCAGAGTCGAGACAGTCTTCTTTCTGCAGCTGGAGGCACGTTTCTTTGTTGTTTAATCTCTGTGTGTCTGGTACGACCAGCTGCTGGGGATGCTGTGTTTAGCCTAGCTTAGCACAAAGACTGGAAGCAGGGGGAAACTGTTAGCCTTGTTCCATCAAAAGAGATGAAACACACTTTCCACCTTCCAAACACTTTTACTACTTCAGCCTGTCAGAGACAAACGCTGTAAACAGTTTGTTTCTGGACATGTCTGCCTGTCTGTCTGCCTATCTGTCTGCCTGCCTGTCTGTCTGCCTGTCTGTGTAAATGTAGCACAGCAGCCTGCTCCACATTAGCCTCTCTGTATTTGGGTCTATTTCTGCCGGAGATGAGTCCTTCTGGCCCACATTGTCATCTGGAGCAGCTCACCATGTTTACTCCTCACACCTTCAGCCTGGTGGACGCATCAGATGCTGTGTGTGTGTGTGTGTGTGTGTGTGTGTGAGAGAGAGAGAGAACAGAAGATGATAAAGTTACTGTGCAGGATGTTGGTGAAGTTCAGAGCAACAAATCTGGAAAAACTGTAAAGTGGAAGGAAACCACACGACTGCAGAACCACCTGCACTGTGTAGTTCCATCCTGCAAACATGAGATGAGATGTTCAGGTGTGTGTGTGCAGTATATAATGTGTGTGTGTGTGTGTGTGTGTGTGTGTGTGTGTGTGTGCACGTGCAGTATATAACTTGTGTGTGTGTGTGTGTGTTGCAGAGCCGCAGCTGAAGGGCATCGTGACGCGTCTCTTCAGTGAGCAGGGCTTCTTCCTGCAGATGCAGCCTGATGGAGCCATCAGTGGAAACAAGGACGAGAACAGCGACAACAGTGAGAGTTCACCTCACACACACACACACACACACACACACACACACACACACTGTGAAGCAGCTTTGGCTTCAGCTGCAGCCTCCAGTCTGTCTGAACATGATGCCACACCTTCCTCTGGGCAGTTTCCTCTCAAGCTCCACCAGGTTGGATGGGAAGACACTTTCAGACCTCCAGAGATGTTCAGTCAGATTCAGTCTGGGCTCCGGCTGGGCCCCTCGAGGACTCACAGTCGTCCTGAAGCCTCCTCTGATATCTTGGCTGTGTGCTTCGGGTCGTTGTCCTGCTGAAGATGAACCATCGCCCCAGTCTAAAGTCCAGAGCGCTCTGGAGCAGGTTGTCATCCAGGATGTCTCTGTACATCACTGCATTCATCTTTCCCTCTGTCCTGACTCGTCTCCCAGTTCCTGCTGCTGAAGAAAATCCCCACAGCATGATGCTGCACCACCATGCTTCACTGTACGGATGGTTGTCCTTCTGGAAGGTTCTCCTCTCTCCACAGAGGAACGCTGTAGCTCTGACAGAGTGACCTCTTGAGGTTCTTGGTCACCTCCCTGACCGGGGCCCTTCTCCCCCGATCGCTCAGTTTAGACGGCCGGCCAGTTCTAGAAGAATCCTGCTGGTTCTGAACTTCTTCCATGTACGGATGATGGAGGCCACTGTGCTCAGTGGGACCTTCAAGGCAGCAGATATGTTTCTGTACCCTTCCTCAGATTTGTGCCTCGAGACAATCCTGTCAAATCATGTCCAGTCAAATGAATGTACAGCTGGACTCCAGTCAAGCTGTAGGAACATCTCAGGGATGATCAGTGGGAACAGGAAGCACCTGAGCTCCATGTTGAGCTTCATGGCAAAGACTGTGAACACTTACGTACAAAAATGAATTTATTCCATTTTGGAATAAAGCTGTAACATAACATGTGGAAACAGTGAAGCGCTGGGAATACTTTCCGGATGCACTGTGTATTTACATATACATATATACATATACATATATATATGTACATGTATATATATACATATACATCTACATATATATATGTATATGTATATATATACATATACATCTACATATACATATATATATGTATATGTATATCTCAGAAAGAGGAGGAGGTGTTTGGACGTCCCTCTCTCTCTCAGATCATCTCTGAGTTAAATAAAGGAGGATTAACAGCAGCCATCGCCACAGGCCTCTTCGTCCTCCTCCTCCTCCTCATCCTCTCCGTCCCCGAGGATTAACACCCCCCCCCCCCCCCTTTATATATCTTCGTCCCTGTTTGGCAGCGTCACTGAGATTTACAGGAGATACGAGGTTTTTAAAGTGTATGATGTGTTCACTGCCGCTCACAAAAATCTGACTTTTGTTTGTTTAGTCTGAAGGAAAAGATTTAAAATGTATTTTATATTGAAGGTACATTTGACCTCCCTGTCTCTCTCTCTCTCTGCCTGTCTCTCTCTCTCTGTCTGTCTGCCTGTCTGTCTCTCTCCCTCCAGCCCTGTTTAACCTGATCCCAGTAGGTTTGAGGGTTGTGGCCATCCAGGGAGTGAAGGCTGGACTCTACATGGCCATGAACGCAGAGGGATTCCTCTATACATCAGTAAGAAAGCCTGTCTGTCCGTCTGTCTGCCTGTCTGTCTGTCTGTCTGTCTGCACGTTTGTCACAACGGATAGTTTGTTGTGTGATGAACCCAAAACAATGTTCTACTTATTCTGAAATGTACAGATGCAGGTGAACAGGTGAACAGGTGAACTCACACTAACAGGTACATTGACCTCAGACTGCAGCTGCTTCACAGTAAAAGCCCTCCAGGGTTCATTCATTGCTTTTATTTGAGTTGGAGGGCTTTTATTGTAAAGTATATGGGAGGCTTTTATTGTGAAGATGGAGGGCTTTTACTGTGAAGTAGATGGGAGGCTTTTATTGTGAAAATGGAGGGCTTTTACTGTGAAGTAGATGGGAGGCTTTTATTGTGAAGTAGATGGGGGGCTTTTACTGTGAAGATGGGAGGCTTTTATTGTGAAGTAGATGGGGGGCTTTTACTGTGAAGTACATTGAGAGCTTTTACTGTGAAGTAGATTGAGGACTTTTACTGTGAAGTACATTGAGGGATTTTACTGTGAAGTAGATTGAGGGCTTTTACTGTGAAGTAGATTGACTTTTACTGTGAAGGAGATTGAGGGCTTTTACTGTGAAGTTGCTCAAAGATACTCTGCTTCTTCTTAAAGGAGTTATTAATTATATGATTCAATTATCAGACGTTTTACTTTAAATGCAGTGTTGTGCTGCGTTCAGGTGCAGCTTATCTTCATCATCACAGGTCCAAGTCTGGAAACATCAGGGAGCTGTACTGTCCTGCTCAAGGACTCTCAGGCAGAGTCACTTCCTGGGACAGTTTGTTGAAAATATCCCTACACTGAGATGAACTTACTCAGCATATTTATATAAAGTCACAGTATCTGATACATCTCACAGATGAAGCTTCTGTTGCAGAAGATAATAAAGACACCACCCCCCCGATCAGCCGGCACTGCAGTCACAGTACAACCGCATGTTGTTGTGTTGCGGCGACGCATCACCGAGTCCGTCCTGCAGCATCCATTATTCACCAGCGCTGCTTCCATTAAACTTTAAACAGCAGATGTTCTGTCGCCGCACGGCAGGAGACGAGGGGCCGTGTGCAAACAGGAAGCAGCTCCTCTGAGAGACCAGGAAGTGCTGCAGGAAGGAGTCCGAGCTGCCGGCGAGGTTTCAGTGTGATGAGGCCCTGTTCCTCCTCCTGAACCTCCTGAACCTCCTCCTGTTCCTCCTCCTGAACCTCCTGAACCTCCTCCTGTTCCTCCTCCTGTTCCTCCTCCTGAACCTCCTCCTGTTCCTCCTCCTGAACCTCCTGAACCTCCTCCTGTTCCTCCTCCTGTTCCTCCTCCTAAACCTCCTCCTGTTCCTCCTCCTGTTCCTCCTCCTGAACCTCCTCCTGTTCCTCCTCCTGTTCCTCCTCCTGAACCTCCTCCTGAACCTCCTGTACCTCCTCCTGTTCCCCCTGTACCTCCTCCTGTTCCTCCTCCTGAACCTCCTGAACCTCCTGTTCCTCCTCCTGAACCTCCTGTTCCTCTTCCTGAACCTCCTGTTCCTCCTCCTGTACCTCCTCCTGTTCCTCCTCCTGAACCTCCTCCTGTACCTCCTCCTGTTCCTCCTCTGGAACTGGCGCTGCCAGTCTTCATCACAGCCTTCATCAAATCTTCATCGCAGTCTTCATGACAGTCAAGTGTAAAGATCAGGTCTCATCATTCAGATCTGAAGACATGGACTCCGCTCCTCCTCCTCCTGCTCCTCCTCCTGCTCCTCCTCCTCTGGGCAGTTATGTAAAGACATTACAGTGAAGTGGTGGAGTGTGTTGGGACGCCCAGCTGTCATCCACTCCCTGTTTCCTCTTCATCTCTCCTCCTCTTCGTCTCTCGTGTTCGGATGCTGTTAACAAAATGTAACGTTTTTCTAAATTCAGCAAAAACACTGAAACTTCTCTTTTTGTAAAAGATTCATTCAGAATGGATCCTGTCGAGTGAATAATTGATGCTTCAGAGGGAGAAAGAAACCTTCAGCGTGGTTTTATTTCTGTTCGGCTCTCAAACTTTAAATGTAGGATTGTCCTTGAATGCACCAGCAGCAGCACACAGCGTCGCCTCGAGCTGAACCTCTCTGAGTTTGGACTAAACGACACATTTGAAGACTTACTTTATAATAAAAATGATCAGTTGCTAATGATGCTATGCTAACGACGCTATGCTAATGATGCTAACAAGCATTGCAGCTTTGGTAACTTCCTATTTCTGCCTGATGAGCGTTTATTGTTAGAACAGGTGTCTGCATCGCGTGGGTTTGTTACGCTCTGATTGGCTCCCACCTGTCATACCAGAGGGCACACACACACACACACACACACACACACACACCTGTTTCACCTGGAGGGAACTGCAATGAGCTAAATTTACTTTAATCTGTCCCAACAGAGTCAAGTTTAACCTCAACGGTCCATATTTAAC
>JAVQJL010066630.1:0-14876 GCA_036024295.1 Nannoperca obscura
GCGGTGATATGCTTGCGAGGACAAGCGGCCCATGATTTAAATTAAGTGGGAGACTGAGGTGGCATAGTACAAACCCCCCAAAAAAACCGACAGACAGAGCGGCATCCCGGTGCCGGACTTCGCAGCCTATGCTAGCTGCTGTTGTCGGTGGACGGCCGAGAGCACCGGCATCCCGGTGCCGGCGTCCCGGCCGGTGCTAGCTGCTTTGCTAGCTGCTTTGGTTGCTGGAGGTTGGTAGCCGCTAGCAGCTGCCATGCGCAGTAATCGAGAGCGAACGAGGGACGGTTACGTAGGGTATTTATACGGAAATGGCGTAGTTACGTGGTTGACGTAATGGGGGTGTGTTCCTGCTCCCAAAATTCAGCTAAATAGCAACAATACAAGAGCAGAAAACACAGCAAGCTCAGACCAGCACCCAGATTCAGCTTCATCGGCTCAAAGTATCAGACTTAAACAATCAAATCAACCAAATTCAGGTTAGTTAGGAAGTAAACAAGTTTTAAAGTTGCTGAATAAAGTAAATGATTTATTATTAAAATGTGCATACATTCTAAATTGCGGACATGTCAGTTAATTGGATTGCATGATGATGATTCATTTGTTCATACAGGGTGTGACATGAATAAATGATCATGTTGTGTACTTTGATTGATCAGAAAAATTATTTCATATTAAAATCACTTACTAAGGACAGTAGACATTTAGCAACTTCTTTTTTGTAATGTGATAAATGAAGTTTTCATTGGTGCTGACTCAATCTCGGAACCCATCAGCTGTCGTCCAAAAACAATTTAATCTCTGGGGGCAAGGGCCAATGTTGTAGCCAGCAGAAGAAGAATCCAGACCTCTTCTTCTGTTATACAATTGCCGGTCATTGTTTACAGTCAGATTAGCAATCTCGGAACCAAGTGAATCTAGAGAAATTTATAAAAGGCTGATTAAAAAGCTATTTCGTTGTCAGATGATGGGTTCTTAGATTGCATTTTGGCCAATGCCTTCTGTTAATTTTGCTCTCCGCACAAACTGTTTACCTGCATGATCACCTTGCCTACAGATTCTGCATTCATATGCAGATATCCGTTTATAGAGATTAGTGCTAAGCTAACAAACCCCTACAGACCTCAAACTCACACTGTTACAGTAAATGTTGGTCATAGCTTTTTCTTTGTATGTCTGGTGCTATGAGAAATATTGCAGCAGCATCAGAGGAGGTGGAGACTGTTGAGTTGCCTTAAGAGAAATGAAGAATGAACACAAATCCCTCTGTGTGGAGGAAGTTTCCATGTCAAATTCCAAAAGGATGAGGCTGAGGTTTTCTCTCACTACATATGTCTGTTTCTGTCCATTTCTTTTTCTAAAGGACTCTTTATTAGTTCTTTTGTTTTGCTCTTCTTCTGTTTCTTTACCTCTCTCTCTCGCTTTCTCTGTGTACTTATCTCTCTTTATCCTTATTCCTTTCTTCCACACACTAATGGAAGTGGGAAATTGTTTATTGCAGTTTATTTTTACAGTACAGTTCTGCCATTGACCATCCCTCTTTATCCTTATTCCTTTCTGTCTCTGTGTGTGAGGCATCTTCAGCATCTTTAAGTCTAAAGCATTTGCAAAGATGCCTGCCATCATACATGCATGTGACAATGATCCCTACATTTCTCCCCAGTTTGTGTTGATGTTTTAAAAGTCAGCTAGGCATAAAAATAAGTTCAGATGTAACAGGAAGCAAAATATAGAGGCAGCACAAATTAATACAAAGTCAACATGAACAGAACTGAGCAAACGTTACTTAGATCAAGGCAGATGAAGATGAATGTGCTGGACTTGAACGTGTTTCAATTTAAGTAATAAAGTGTTTTATCCCGAGTTAAATGTGCACTGTAGCCTTTGTATCGATTAAAATCAAGTTAATTTCCAGGTAAATACAGGAAAAATATGAATATTTCTCTTTTTGTCTTTTCTACAGATTTCGCTGTGTCACGGGTAAGGTCACATGCCGTCGTCGTTGTTGTTGTGGCGCGAGTGTGTGGTCTTGTGGTTACGTATGGTCTGTATTGTGTGGTAATGCATGGCAGTGTGTGTGGGTCCAGTGAAAGTCCATAATTCACTGAATTGCTAACACAGAAACACTTGACCTCTAAAATGCTTACCTCATGGAATGTAACACTAACACTACCAGATTGAATGGTAGTCATCCACAGCGGGTATGAGGGGTTAAAAAAAGAAGAAGAAACTAAGATAATGACATACCCAAATGTTAACATGTGTCTGAACACATTAACACCATACCTGCATGCATACACAGTACTGTATAATGCATATGTGATGTGCAATACATTTACAGAAGCACTCAGCGGCCTTCCTTGTGTGTGTGTGTGTGTGTGTGTGTGTGTGTGTGTGTGTGTGTGTGTGTGTGTGTGTTGTGTGTGTTGTGTGTGTTGTGTGTGTGTGTGTGTGTGTGTGAGAAAGAAAAGGCATGGGGCTCTGTGTCCCTGAGCTGAGCCTGTCAGGCAGCACTTACTGTGCTTCCACACTATGTAATGCCCCGAGCAAAGGCTCAGGGGACTTCATATGTAGCCTCAGAGGAGGCCCTGCCTTGAGTTTCTATGTACTTGGTTTTATGTGTTTTCAAATTTGGAAACAATCTAAATGGAAAGATGAGAATTACTTTTTAAAACACATCATTTCAAAAGGCTGGGAGGCCGAAACATTGCATGACGTGTGGACAGAGAAGACAACCTAATTCATGAATATATGAATTCAACATGAATGTCATCTTCAGTGGGAGCCGTCCATGAAATGCTATGACTTAAGTGTTACTGGAGGTCTTTTGATTATCTTATTACTTTATAATAAGGATACAAAACATGTGTTTAAGTAATGCATAACTAATACATGACTCATGATGATTTAATGTAGGATGTATCATGAATTATTGTTGCTCATTATTAAGAAATGATCCAGTCACTGTATTTATATTTATTCCATTAGGATTTCCAAATTAAGGACTTTTAACAGACTTCTCTCAGAGTTTCTCTCACACAAGAAAGTACAGTCACACTTTTATAACACATCACAGATATGTATTAACACCTGACCAGAGCCTCTCTTCTTCATCAGTGCTTTCATATGCAAAACTCTGATGTCAGCAATCTGCTGTTTTATATGTTATCATATTTAAATGAAAATGTTATTCTGATTTTCAGCCTATCTTTAGGTCTAGGAGTGTACTGACATTAAGCTTTGTATTCTTGGTGGTTTTGCTTCTGTACATCTTTAGTAACTGGCTTCTGACATTAGCAATTATTTACTGCTTTGTCTACCTTTCATCATATCTGCAATAATTTCAGGGGGGTTTTATTATGTAAGTAAAGTTTTATTTATATAGCACTATATAAAACAGATACAAAGTGCTTCAAGCACACACACAAAACATCTAAATGAATAAATAGATAAAGAAAAAATAAATCACAATGTTAAACACAGCACAGATAAATAAACCTTTTTTATAAATGCTTCAGTTTGTTTTAGATTGTCTATAAAATGGGATTTCAGAAGCTGCTTAAAACAGTCCAAAGATTCAGCAAATCTAATAGATTGGGGAAGAAGATTACAGAGGGTTGGGGCTAAGACTGCAAAGGCGCAATCGCCTTTTGTTTTGCAGTTGGAGCGGGGGATGGATAAAAGGCAAATATTTGAGGATCAGACGGGAAAAGTGGAATGAGGAACGAGAAGATCCGTGGGCGAGGTTGTGTAGTGCTTATATGTAATCAACAGGATCTTGTAGTTTATTGTGAATTTTGGGGGACCGACCAATTGTTAACGATTTAAAGCAGCTTCACTGAGGCGCGTGTAGAGGGAATTACAATAGTCTATATGGGAGAAAATGAAAGTGTGAAGTAATAGATGAAGATCTGTAGAAGACAAGAAAGATCTGAGTTTTGCAATATTTCTTAGCTGAAGAAAACAGGACTGAACAGGCTTAGAAACATGATGGTAAAAGGTTATATTCCGGTCAAAGATGATACAGAGACTCTTTGTGAAATGGACCAATAAACTGAGCAGCTGCTGTGGCAAAGTTGTCAGGTCCAATTCAAAGAATTTCAGTTTAGGTGGAGGAAATTAAGAGGCGTCCAATCTTTGGTGGAGGCTAAGCAATTATGGAGGGAGGACTATTATTATTATTATTATTATTATTATTATTATTATTATTATTAATTATGGAGTTGACCCTTTAACTACCAATCTACCACCAATCTCTTAAACTTCTAGCACAGATTATGTCTCACACTATGTCAGACTAACCCTGCATGTAACGGTACAGTAATCCATTCCTGTTCAGTGAATGTAGTTTCCCCTCAGCTGACGCTACCTGGTGTCAGGTCAGATATCTTGCACTCCTCCTCATGACACAGATGATGTTTGGTCACACTAGAGACCATGATAAAGTGATACATTCCGTTCAGGGGACATAGGCAGGCTAAAGGGCTGTGCTGAGGCAGAGGGGTAAAGGAAGAAAAGGAATGAGTGGGAAAACAAAAGGTGGTAGCATGCTGTGGGAAAGATCCTCGGGCACAATGCTTTCCCAAAAGAGCGAGGCCTACTGCGAGTGGAGAGGAGACGTCAAGTCGAGGAAGGCCTTTCACTGAGGAGTGTGTCTGCTGCGTACACCAGGCCCTCCAGCTTCTGTGTGTGCACGTCTGCATCAAAAAAAGATAGAACAGAACAGGGAAACGGCCTATTTACAAGTAAAGCTGATCTACACAAAAAATCCCACAAAAACAAACGTGATGTGAGCAGCTGGGCGCCGCGGTGCATGAAAAATGCATTGTTAAAAGCACCAGCACGAGGAAAGCCATCTTTACTGCTACAAGAGAAAGAGCTGGGGGAACTCTTAATGTGCCTCAGTGATTTTCTTTTTGCCTAGTCTTACATGTCTCAAAATGAAAAAGAAATAATGATTTTAATATTTCAATATCTAATGTCGGTGGCATTTTTTAAAACAGTTTTCAACATTGTGTTGTTTGGAAGTAGATGTCGAGCTGGAAGCAGAAGGTTTATCATTGTTAAATTAATAATAATAAATATACAGTGACACAAAAGTCCCTATAAAGTCACTGAAAACAGGCTTGAGGCTAGAACACAAGACAATCTGGCAAAGGCTTGAGGGAGACGACGCGAAAGAAGGAATCCTGACTTGCTTGATTGTGCAGATGATTGTTTGCAGGTGTCAGTAAGCAGGGAGCAGCTCCAAAAAGACACCCACACAGAAAAACCACTAGAGAGCAGGAGTACCAGGTCAGGCTGTGAAAGGTGCCTACACTTCCCATAATTCAACTCAATTATTGGCTGAAAAACACTTTTCCCATGCAAAATCAATACAAAAGAAATGGCTGTGACATAATATCTATTTTGAAATGTTTTTATTAATATTAATGTTTTAATTGTATTCGCTTTCATTCATTAGGTCAAAAGAACACATCAGTAAATGATCTTCATGTCTGCCAGAACAACACGTTTCTGTCACTCCAAATGGCAGTAGTACAAATGCAACCATGGCCAAAACTACAAAGAAAAACCATTGAACAATACCATAAAACAGGGTATGATAAAGGGGTACTTAGGCTTAATGTGTAAAATTGGTGGGATTCACCTTTAACAAAAACAGGTACAGCTACAATCAGATCCATCTTGATCTTGTTATGATTATTATTTTAAAACTGTTTCCTCCCTTCAGCTCCATCTTGGCTCCTCTCTACGAATGGACGGTGTAAGAACAACCAGTTCCTACCATTATTTGATGTTACTTTATGACATGTTGGTCCATAACTGCAGCATGTCACTCTTGCATGCACTTGGATCAGTTACCTCTGAGAAACTGATGGCTGTCTTCTCCTCTGTCTTGTAAGGGCAATGTGAAGTCCTTTTTACCTCTCCTTGTGTTTGACTTGTTAAATTTGCTCCCTTGTAATAGCAAATAAGATATTTGTGTTTTATGCCACTAATGGTGTGAATGAAATATTAGTCATTTTATTAAGGATTTGTTATAAAAGAAGAAGAGCAGGCACTGGACTACTATTGTTTATGTTAAATCTCTGGAAATCTGCTGTGTGCTGCAGGGATGATGTTAGCATCGCCCTGCTCTGTGAACACAAGTTTATGATACTTACACGTTTTGTTCAACAAAATAGTCTTCACAGATGAACACTTTGAAGTTTAATTCAATCACCAGAAGTAAAAAGCTAACGTTAGGCTACAACCTCACCATCTCTAAGCTTCCAACTTCCCTCTAGGAAAGTTTGAGTTAGAATAGTTGCAGTATAAACCCAGCGAGGCTGTAAAGGTGGACGTTGCAGACATTGCAGCCCATTTGCAGCTGAGGAATAAAACCCCCTGGGGAAGTTTCAGAGCCTGACATCTCAAACACATTAGCACATAATAACTCACACTGTCCGCGTAGTTATGTACCACTAGAAGTTAGAGAATATGTTTGTCTGCGGTTCAGCTGAATTGACCCTTTCTGCACCTTCCTAGAACAGTCTGTAGGAAAGCGTGTGCATTTTCTTCAGGTTGGCCCAACCTCACTGAGCTGTAGAAGGATGCTCGGGGGTTGTGAGGCAGTATATAAAACCTCTTTCACATATGGTTCATGGTAAATTACTGGGATAACCTTTCAAGCGCTGCTAGTGATTTTACTTGTAATGTTTCTGGGTCTTACAGTGGGACATTTGCAGTAAAGATGTCCCTGAATATCGATGCTCGTTTCTGTTCACATGCAGGAAATGTTCCGGAACATTTCAGGCATAGACTGCGTGTGTTAGGGGCTTACGTATCATGTTGTCCCTGGCCGTATTATATGATTTTCCAGGCTGAGAAGTACAATGATTACTGTCTGGTGTCAAGGCCATCAGCATATATTTGGCATTCACCCAGGACAATGGAGTGATGGGTCATTCTAAACAGATTAATTACACAATAATCCCCAACCTGTTCACCTCACTATCCCTACCTCTCCACCCCCATCCCCAACTCCTCTCATCGTCCTCACTCATTCACTTTGGCAAATCTGATCTCATTAAATTGGCTTGCGTGGAGGATCAGCCATCACAAAGTGCTGCAGCTATTAATATCCTGCTCCACAGGCTGCCATCATCAACCCCTACATCCCACCCCCATCCCTCCACCCACACAACAGAGGTTCATACAGAGGCAGCTCTGACTGGAGTTGTAATAGAGGGTTTGGATAGCCAATCAGATTACCACTTGCTTAATTGAGTTGCTGAGTTAAATGGTCCTTGCTATGTCCTTAATGACAGGCCAGTAAGTAGCTCCCAACAGGAGAATCTGTTTTTTTTTAAAAACTTTTTATCTCTTCTTAGATATTAATATATTTTGGATTTCATGTTGGAGCAAATCCACATGACATAAAAGTATTCAATTTTGACCCTCCTGTATATAGAAGGTATACTTTTTAAACAAACAGAAATAAATAAAAGCTCTCTAGCATTATAATGCATTGAAAGGAGTTATTTAAAGGGAGTCTGGAAAATGTGAGAGAAATGTATTAAGGTGTGACCTTTCAAGCCCATTGCATGACTATGTTCCTTTATGTTTGTTTTTGGGCCCTTTGATTTTTCACATCTCTCCAGCTCCCACTGACTCATATGTCAGAGCCCTTCTGCCACCTCTCTCACAGGAGCAGCAGACACAGGATGGAGATCAAGTGCAGAGATGACTACAAAATCACAGACTACAAAAGATGTTGATGTGATAACATGGCTGGTGCAAGGCAGACATCGTTTAGTGGATCCAGAGCCAAACATTAGGATGACATAGCTGGGCTCACATGAAGTTAATCAGAGCTTCCATACTTGCGTTGATCACTATTTTTTATATTAACATTGAATCAAATGATTGTGTAATCATTGGTCACTCGTAGTGCCACACTATCATGCACCTAGCAAGCAAAAGACCTAGACATTTCTTTCTGGAGTTGGCCCAGACAAATACAGAACTACAAGGAGAGGGAATATTGGACATCAGGTGACCAGAAACATGGCTTTAATGGGACAATAATGTTGCTCTGCATCTGCTGGATGTGAAAGTGGACAATTCTTATTTAACATGTCAGCCCACAACAAAGGTATAAGGCAGGATAGGCCCTGGTGGTGGCTGTGGATCTTTGTTTTGGTATTTTTCTGCCTCCTAGTGGCTAAACACAGCCTGGCATTGCCAGACCAGTTCACAATTGTGAATTAGTCTGGGACCGTTCAGTTGATTTTGTGTTATCAACAGACACAAACCAAAAATGCTTCTGGACACAACTGGATAGACCTACAACCAATCAGAGCAACGAAACATGTGACATAGCAGGAAAATGTAAACAGACTACAGCATGCAGAGATGAGCTGTGATGGTGTAGCATCAATATGTCAAGTTTTGCAGAATATACCACCCTGTTCATTTAATACTGACACGATAGTGGATTCAACAGAATCTCAACCTCACATGATCTGGTTTTGACCCCTTTAAGTGAACATTGTCTAATAAATATGCATTCGTGAAATTTCTCACTTCTGTGGCTTCATAAAACACAGTTCAGTGTGTGTCAGTGTTGAAAACAGCTTACAGTAGTATAGTGTATACTGTGCATGCATACTGTGTGCACCCCTACCCCCCACCTTCTTCTTCTCAGCTAAGACGTTGCTGCAGCCCTGACGCAGTCTCTCTTCTCTGTTCCTCATCCAGATTGAAATCCGGGACACCAAGGATCCAAGATTTGGAGTTCGGCGGTTCCCCTGAACACCAAACTTTCTCTCCTCCTCTTTTAGTCCCTTCACTCCCATCCCTCCATTCATCCTCCTCTCGCTTCTCCTCTTCTTCCTAAACTCTTCAGGTTAAACCCTTGATCTGGGCTCGGAGGCTAAAGCCCAGAAGTTTGTATAATAGGACT
The DNA here is from genome assembly GCA_036024295.1 of Nannoperca obscura. Taxonomy (NCBI): domain Eukaryota; kingdom Metazoa; phylum Chordata; class Actinopteri; order Centrarchiformes; family Percichthyidae; genus Nannoperca; species Nannoperca obscura. The sequence continues at coordinate 8,948 of JAVQJL010066630.1, forward strand.
GAAGTGGAATCACCTAACAAAGGCAAACTCTGTCTGTTGGAGGAGAAATACATCCAGAGTCATACGTCCTGTATGACCATCAGCTTTATCAAACTCTGGGATACAATCGTTCATAACATACAGTGTTACATAACGTTCTGATAACAAAGATTATGAAGTTATTGATAATGATAATAATGCTTGAAGTAGGAGTATTCTATCAAAATATACATATTTTTATTGAGCTATTTCCAGCTATAAAAGTAACATTATAAAGTGCATATGGAAAAGCACACAGGTGCTACTTCTGATATAATAAAAATGAAATAAAAAAAGAGGATTTTGTACAGCCTCAGTGTAATTTTGAAAGTCTTTTTCAGGCCAATTTTCAACTGCTCTTTGTATATGACAAGGTCTGATCCCAGGAACTACAAAAATAAAACATGTATGTAAATGAGATGTTTCTATGGAAACAGGGTAAAAAGAGACACTTTTTAGATTTTGTTTTTTGCCCCCATACATGGCACATCCCTGTAAGATGTGGAAAAGTAAAACCTGTTTCTTTGTTATATCATGGAGAAAAAAAGTGTGGATTCCATTTGTCTTTAACACACACACTGAGAAAAGAAAAGGCAGAGCAATGTCCTTCATGTCCTCAGCAATTCCATTCATTCACACTGCATTCAGTTGTTTATTTGTTTGTTTGTTTGTGTTACTCCCCCCACTCACTGGTCGTGTTCAGTTCTGTTATAGTCCCAGGCCCTGCATGCTGCATCTCTCTCAGCTGAAGAGCACAGAGCTGAGCCTCCACGTCGAGAGGACAGACTCAGCACAGACTTTCATCAAGTGTTATCAGTGTTATCAGTGCATAAAACTTAAATTTGACATGTTCATTTTGAGTGGAAGGCACAGTTGAATGCAAGGGCTGGAAACAAAGTGAGAATCACCCAAATGTGATCATTATTTAATTTTATCTTGTACTACAGTTTCAAAAGTATTTTTCTCAATTCAGATTGTGCTCTGAAAACCACGTCTGGAGCGAAAAAACTGACAAAACGCGAGTACAGATCCAACAACACTAGGCTGTAAGTTCATGCAGGAAACAAGCAGGTGGGGACAAATGCAAAGTTGGGTGAAGGGCAGCGTTTTGTAATTGTTTGGTAGCATCATGGTTAAAGATGTATTTACATTGTTACATTACAGTGGAAAAACAAGAGTAAATACTGTCTACACATCATCAACAGTATATACCACTCCACAATTCCTGTTGCTTCTGCACTGAGTGATGCTATTTACAATGCTAACATTAAATTAAGTTATTACTGAAATCATTGTCTGCATTTAACCCATCCTACATGTTAGGAGCAGTGGGCAGCTGCTGTGCAGCGCCCAGCAAGCAGCTCCAGTTCTAAGCCAGTGCCTTGGTCAACAGCATTGACAGGAGAATCAACCCAACTACATGCTTTGATGGATGGTTTTGATGTAAACTCCATACAGAAGGGCCCAGGATGTTGCTAGTATATATCACTATGTTTCAGAGACTCAAGCTCAACCCTGCTAGCTGCATCAGCATGCTGATATTTCACTAAAGTCTTTTTGTCTGGTCTCAATATGAAGCTAGTTTATTATTGTACAGTTCTGGAGATTCAGAAACACAAGTGGTGTGTTTTTTTTGTCCATCTTTCAGTGCAAGCAGTGGTTAACAGCTGCGCCCATGACGATCAGCACAGTTTGGTTCAAAGTTCAGCAAATTCAAACTTTTGCTGCATACCCACTCCACTTAATGCACCCATGTTGCACACAAAAGCTGTTTTTCCACCATAATGTGAAAACCAGCCTGCCTAATGTAGGTGAGAAGTGTGGCACAGTTGGAGGATGTGATCATTCAGTAGCACCGTGTGATTTAGCTTATGGAATTATACCTGTTCTCATAAGACCACACCTCAGTCAAGACCTCTCGAAAAGCACACAGTGTATGTATGGAGAGCTGTGAAAACAACAAAAATAATGGAAGCACACAGTTACTGTAGAAGTTCGTATTAACTGAAGACACTCCCCCTGGTCCCTGATGTGTCTCTCACAATCTGAGATGAACAAACTGAATTTTAAATGATCATTTCAGTTGGAAAAAGAGAAAATATATTGATCACATGTGATTTCAAACTAATTTTACATTTTTAAAGTGAACATCTTTTAAAACAATATTTCTGAATGCTTTGCAATTTGTTTATCTGTATTTAGCCAGTAAATACTGAGGACCAACATTCAGCACTGAGGTCCTTCAGTAGAAGCAGTCACAGCAGAGGAAGCTGGCAGTTTATCTCATGATGAGACAACAGTTCTTATTTCCATCTAAGTATATCAAAGTCTTAAATCCAGGATTTTTTAGGTCCCAAATCCTCATGACCCCAGCTGGCCAGCTGCCAAGTGATTTTTGACTAGTATGTCATTCTTTTGTTTTCTGTTTTCGAAAGCATGGAGGGTCAGAAAACCATGAGAAAATCATATATTTGAATCTTGTGTTTTCAGTTTGATAGTGTTCTCAGAGAGACTACACAAAAGCAAGTTATACCTGAAATACATGGCACTGTAGGAATGACTCATTGAAATACTGAAACAGAATATGTTTGTATGACCTTCAAAATAAGTATCAAAAGGTATTACAAGATTTTCTCAGGACTAAAGTTTCCAATATAGATCTCTCTCTCAGCTACCAGTCTGGCCTCTGACATTATGGCAAATGAGCAAACATTTTTAAAGATGTACTGAGTGATTTTGAGCACATTTGGATAAAAAGATAACAGTAATACAGCAAGTGTTAATATATAATAATAATATCAAAAGTATACTTTCAATTAAATTTGAGTCCAACACCTAGCCATAGAAGTAGATGAATGCAAATTACAGTTTCCACAAGTCCATTCAAATTAAAACACGTCGCACAACTCAGGGTGTACTGGAGAAGAGCTGTGACACATCTTTTAATTTGAAGACTTGCACTGAAGTTCACACTGATCTGAACCTCACTGTGCGTGCACTCTCAAGGTAAAAAAAATAGTTTCCACAATGCAAACACTAGGGCTGTACCTGACTCAGAATGTTGTCACTCCAATCGGATTTGACTGTTCAGAGTGACAGCGGCATTCACGTAATATACAAGCCACGTTAGCCTCGGAGCTAATGCGTGCCAAGACCTTCCGTGCTCAAAACGATGCTTCCAGTTTGTGCTACTCTTATATAAAACAATGTGTATGCCATGAGATCATTTTTACAACTAGTCACAACTAGACTACTTTAGTAATGATAATGATTTAGTTCTGTTTTCAAGAATTTTATATTAAATTACATATTGAATGAATACCTGCACAATGCTGAATTAGATTTGGAATTTGGTACAAAATGTTTTTTGTATTGATTTTTTTTCTTGATTGATCTGTTACTTACATTGTGTACTTTTGTTTGGTGGGGTGGTTATCATGGCATTCAAGCTTCATCAGCAGCAGTTAGTCTGTCTGAATGAATCATGTGCCAGAGTCGAGCTCACTGAGGACACCTCAACACAAGTGTCCTCTCTCAGTGTCTGTTTTTTCTTTTTTATTGTTCATGTGCCCACAAATATTTTCCTCCCCTACTGCAATTGTGCCAAATCAAGATATGATTGAACCTGTACTTTTCTATTTGACCCCTGACTTCTATTTCATTGTGTTGTTTTGTTTCTTTTTTAACATGGTTTTATTTCCATTGCTCTGCTGTTGTTGTAATGTTATTTTCTATGGTTATGGGATGCTGTGGTGTTTCTCAATATTGAAAAACGGAATGTTTTTGCAGGATTGTCACAGGAGAGTTCAGCATGGCAGCCAGTGTCATACGCCACTTTATCGCCATTGGTGTTGTTGTTTTAACAAGAAAATGATTAAACTGATTGACTATTAATATTGTTCTACCTTTTTTATTCTACCTTTTCAGTTTCCGTTTTTTTAAACACAGATATGTATTCCATCATATACATACTACATCATTCAAATCCCACTGAGAGTTACCTGTTAGAGGAAAACCTGTCTGAGCCCATAGAGGAGCAAGTAATCCTTCAACATTCACTCTTTGAAAGTATATATAACTATATGAATAGTTTATATTAACTTGATGTTGGTACTAAAAATTAGATCCAGTCATTTATTATTTATCATACAAATGATGACTTGATTGAATCTATTGCAGAATTTGTCACCAAATACACAGGTTGTCTGTGGGAAGAGTAATTGCTAGCTTGTTAGTAGCTAATGGGGATCCAAATAAATCAACTTGAAGACTATTTTCAGTATTAGCATAATATGATTTTTTTGTAATACATTATTGCATAAAAACTAAAATATAAAACAATATCAGTAATATAATAAATAAATATTAGCAGCTTAAATTTAAAAGCTGATTCATTTGGGGGAAATTCAGACTCTATTCTTGACATACTGAAAAAATGAAGCAAGACATCACAAACCTGCTCAACATTCCTCAATAGCACAGTATACAGAAACCACCATAAATGAATCACACCATGCACAGGCATACAAGTGGATATAATAACCATTGTATTTTTTTGTTTTAATTTCAAATGTCAGATAAATAGCTATTCATGCTTTTTCCACTTTGTTCTTTAGATACAAAATGTTCTTAATAAGCAAGAAGAGCGACAATTATCAAATGACTTACTTACAAATTAATACCTTATGAGGTCATCATTTTAGGAACAGTGCTCCACCACACTTATAATTCAAAACAGAAATGTTTCATTTTCTGCTGCAATTTGTGCTCATTTGAGTTCACACCTTCACTCTTCACCGCCCCTCCATTCATCCTTCTTACACTATTATATAAAGAGCAGCAGCAGCAGCAGCAGCTGAGCTCATCTTCCTGCTCTTCCCACAGTCTTTACAGAAGACATTACTGCCCCGGGCGACATAACACACCCAGACCCTGTGTTTGTGTGTGTGTGTACAAATTAAGGCATATTTATGCATATGAATGTGCTACATTTGTAAGCATGTGTGTCTCTATATGTGTTATTATATTCTGGAAGGTTTGTGTGTGTGCTTATGTGTGTGTGAGACAACAGTTTCACTGGTCCCATCTGTTTATGAGGCGGCGAGGCGTTAAGGAGCAACTGTTATTGATCAGTGCTATCAGTGGTGACAAAGCCCAGCCAGGACACACACACAAACACACACACACACACACACACACACACACACACACACACACACACACACCTCTTTCCTGTTTCACTTTTTCTGTTATCTATGGAAACTGAGAACAGCCTTGCTTGCATTTGGATAATTTGAAAAATATTGAAAGGATAACCCTTTGAGATTTTGAGAATTTTCAAGGGGGTCATGTAGACACAAAGACTAAAGAAAACACATACCAACAAAAAGAGCAATACATAACAAACATACACTGCAAATACAAAGATACAGACAGCTCACTCATCCTCGGCCACCCTCACCCCCAACTTTCAGATGTGTTAAAATAATAATAAAAATACTCAGCACCTCCTGCCCTCAGCTGGCACTGACTTATCTTCAAACACAGGGATCTTAGAAACAACTGTAAAACCTGCTATACATTTAGACTGCTTTTCTCCCATCGACCCTAATCAACTAACTTCAGTGATTTCTTTATCAAAGCCATCAACCTGTCTGTTAGACCCTATCCCAACTAGGCTGCTTGAAGATGTTTTACCATTAGTTAGCATTTCTTTACTAGATATGATCAATCTGTCCTTATTAAAAGGCTATGTGCCACAATCCTTTAAAGTAGTTCTAATTGAATCAGACAATCAGAATCAGAATCAGAATGGTTTATTGCCAAGTATGAATTCACATACAAGGAATTTGTTTTGGTGCGTGGGTGCCAACAATAGCAATATATACATATACAGAAAAATAAAAAAGAT